>PVIH01006579.1:0-109388 GCA_004025045.1 Sigmodon hispidus
TCAAATCCAAGTGGATCAAAGACCTCAACTTAACCCCAACCACTTTGAACTTGATAGAAGAGAAAGTGGGAAATACACTTCTACAAATTGGCACAGGCCACCACTTCCTAAGTATAACACCAGTGGCACAGGCACTAAGACCAACAATCAATAAGTGGGATCTCCTGAAGCTGGGAAGCTTCTGCAAAGCCAAGGACACTGTCAATAGGACAAAACGCCAGCCTACAGAATGGTAAAATATTTTCACCAACCCTACAAGTGATAGAGGACTGATCTCTAAGGTATGTAAAGAGCTCAAGAATTTAGATCCCAAAACCTTGAATAACCCTATCAAAAAATGGGGTTCAGATCTAAAAAGGGAATTCTCAGCAGAGTAACTACGAATGGCTAAAAGGCACCTGAAAAAGTGCTCTTCATCTTTAGCCATTAGAGAAATGCAAATCAAAACAACTTTGAGATACCACCTAACACCTGTTAGATTGGCTAAGATAAAAGGTACAGATGACAGCCTATGCTGGAGAGGATACGGAACAAGGGGAACACTCCTCCATTGTTGGTGGGATTGTAAGTTTGTTCAGCCACTTTGGAATACAATATGGAGGTTTCTCAGAAAATTGAGAATCAATCTCCCCAAGTACCCAGCAATACCACTTCTGGGTGTATACCCTAAAGAGGCACATTCACACTCCAAAGGTATTAGCTCAACTATGTTCATAGCAGTATTATTTGTAATAGCAAGAACCTGGAAACAACCTAGATGTCCCTCAACTGAAGAATGGATTAACAAACTGTGGTACATCTACACAATGGAATACTACTCAGCAGTAAGAAAAAATGATATCCCAAAATTCACAGGCAAATGGGTAGATTTGGAGAATATCCTCCTGAGCGAAGTCTCACAAACTCAGAGAGATAAGCAGGGGATGTACTCACTCACTAGTGGTCTCTAAACAAACAAACAAACAAAAAAAAGCCAAACATGCCCAAGCAGCAAACCACAACCACTGAACAGCTTGGGATCAGAAACATCCTGGACTGATCCTTCAAACCCCAGTCCATCTATAGAAACACCTGACTCACTCTTGAGGGAGGGGGGACAAAACTGGATTTGGCCGGGAGTGAAGACTGATCCAAGCATTATTGGGCCAGTGTGACCATAGGACTGTCTGTTCCCTGCCAAGGGAGGGGATGAGAAGTTGCAGAGAAGAAAAATGATCAGATGTGGTGGGAGGGGGAAGAGACCTTCAATAAAGATATACAGGGATGGAAAAAAAAAATTCAGAGGTAAAGCTGAAGACAAAGAAAATATATGTGTAGTAATCTTATTTGCATTTCCACCCTTGATAAGCCATGCTTATGATTATTATCCTCTGTATAGTTATTGTTAACTCTTCGGCATTTTTAAATTCTTTTTACTGTTTTTTTGATAAATACAAAAAAAAAAAGGAAAAAAAAAAAAAAAAAAAAGAACCCTGCGTGTCTTTCTTAAATTCCTTATGATCCCAAGCTGTTCAGAGGTTATTGTTTGCAGATTGGGCATTCTTTGCTTTTTGTCTAAAATTCATTGATGAGTGAGTACATCTCATTCCTATCTGTCTGGGCTTATGACACCTTGCTCAGGAGGATATTCTTCAAATCCATCCATTTGACTACAAATTTTTGGGTGCCATTTTTTTATAAACTACTGAGTAGTACTCCATTGTGTAAATGTACCACAGTTTGTTAATTCATTCTTCAGATGAGGGGCATCTAGGTTGTTTCCAGGTTCTTGCTATTACAAATAATGCTGCTTATGAACATAGTTGAGCTAATGCCTTTGGAGTACAATTGTGCATCCTTTGGGTATATGCTAAATAGTTTTATTGCTGGAACCTTGGGGAAATTGATTCCAATTTTCTGAGGAACTGCCATACTTTGTTCCATAGTGGCTGTACAAATTTACATTCCCACCAAAAATGAAGGAGGGTTCCCCTTGCTCTGCATTCTTTCCAGCATAGGCTATCATCTATGTTTCTGATTACCATTCTGACATATATAAAGGGGTATCTCAAAGTTGTTTTAATTTGCATTTCTCTGATGGCTAAAGATGTTGAGCAATTCTTTAAGTGCTTTTCAGCCATTTGTAATTCTGTTGAGATTTTCCTATTTAGTTCTGAACCCCATTTTTTTTTCTTCTTTATTTTGTATTTATCAAGAAAAACAGTAAAATGAATTTAAAATGCTGATAAGTTAACAATAACTATAAAGAAAATAAAAATCATAAGCATGACTTATCAAGGGTGATAATGCAAATAAGTTTGCTACACATAAAATTACTTTGTGTTCAGCTTTCCCTTTGATTTTTTTTTCTTTTTTTTCTTTTTCTTTTTTTCTATGGCTATACCACCCTGAACGTGCCTGATCTCATCTGAACCCCATTTTTTAATTGGGTTATTTAGGTTTGGAGGTTATAATATCTTGAGTTCTCTATATACTTTAGAGATCAGTCTTCTGTCAAATGTAGGGTTGGTGAAGACTTTTTCCCATTCTGTAGGCTGTCTTTTTGTCTTATTGACCACTTCCTTCACTGTACAGAAAGAAGCTTTGCAGTTTCCAGAGGTTTCATTTATTAATTGTTGTTCTTAGTGTCTATGTTACTGGTATTGTATTTAGGAAATGGCCACCTGTGCCAATGCCTTGGAGGGTATTTCCCACTTTGATTTCTTTCAAGTTCAGTATAGGTGGGTTTATGTTGAGGTCTTTGATCCACTTGGATTTGAATTTGTGCAGGGATAAGGTATAGATCTATTTTCATTTTTCTACATACTACCATCCAGCTATGCCAACATCATGTTGAAGATACTATCTTTTTTTAAATGAATATTTGTGGTCTCCTTGTCAAAAATCAGATGTTCATAGGTATGTGGGTTAAGATTGGGTTCTTCAGTTCAGTTCCATTAATCCACAAGTCTATTTTTATGCCAATAGTGTCTGTTTTTACTACTGTAGCTCTATAGTACAGCTTGAAGTCAGGGATGATGATGCCTCCTGAAGTGTTTTAATTGAGCGAGGTTGTTTGGGCAATCCTGGGTTTCCTGTTATTCCATATGAAGTTGAGTATTGTATTTCAAGGTTTGTAAAAAAATGTGTTTAGATTTTTATGGAGATTGCATTTAACCTGTAAATTGCTTTTGGTGATATGACCATTTTTACTGTGTTGATCCTACCTATCCAGGAACATGGGAGAGCTTTCCATTTTCTGATATCCTCTTTAATTTCATTTTTCACTGATTTAAAGTTTTTTGTCAAACAGGTCTGCTACTTCTTTGGTTAGAGTTATGATAAGATATTTACTGCTATTTGCAGCTATTATAAAGAATGAGGTTTTCCTTATTTCTTTTTCAGTCTTTTTATCCTTAGTGTATAGAAGGGATTTTTTTTTTTTTAGTTAATCTTGAACTCTGTTACATTGCTGAAGGTATTTTTCAGCTTCAGGGGTTCCCTGGGAGAATTTGGGGTCACCTATGTATATTATCATATCATCTACAAATAGAGATAGTTTGAATTCTTTCTTTTTAATTTGTATCACCTTAATCTCCTTTTGTTATCTTATTACATTAGCTAAAATTTTGAGAACTATATTAAAAAGATAATGGAAGGAGGACAATTCTGTCTTGTTCCTGATTTTAGTAGGATTGCTTTGAGATTTTCTCCATTTAATTTGATGTTGGCTGTCAGCTTGCTGTATACCGCCTTTATTACATTTAGCTATCTTCCCTGTATTCCTGGTCTCTCCAGGACTTTTATCATGAAAAAATATGGGATGTGTCAAAGAGTTTTTCAGCATCTAAAGAGATGATCATGTGTTTTTTGGCTTTTTTTTTTTCTTTCAAGTTGTTTATATGGTGGATGTCATTTATAGTTTTTCATGTGGTGAACCATCATCCCAGCATTTTTGGGTTGAAGCCTACTTGATAGTGGTGGATGATTTTTTTTGATATGTTGTTGAATTTGGTTTGCCAGAATTTTATTGAGTATTTTTGCAGCAAAGTTCATGAGGGAGATTGCTCTGTAATTCTTTTTCTTCATTGCATCTTTGAGTAGCTTGGGTATCAGGGTGATTATGGCCTCATATAAAGAGTTTATCAGTGTACCTTCAGTTTCTATTGTATGGAACAGTTTGAGGAATATTGGCATTAGTTCTTCTTTGAATTCTGATAGAACTGTGCACTGAAACCATCTGGTCCTGGGCTTTTTTTTTTATTTTTTATTTTTTTAACTTGGGAGACTTTAAATAACAGCTCCAATTTCTTTGGGGATTATAGGTCTGTTTAGGTCATCATGATCTTGATTTAATATTGGTAAATGGTACCTGTCCATTTCTTTTAGGTTTTCCATTTTAGTGGAGTATAAATTTTCAAAGTATGACCTGATAATTCTTTGGATTTCTTGGGTGTCTATTGTTGTGTCCCCCTTTTCATTTTGATTTTATTAATTTGGATACTCTTTCTCTCTCTGCCTTTTGATTAGGTTGGATAAGGGTATATCTATCTTGTTGACTTTCTCAAAGAACCAACTCTTTAATTCAGTGATTCTTTGTTTTGTTCTTTTTGTTTCACTTGTATTGATTTCAGCCCTAAGTTTGATTACTTACTGCCATCTACTCCTTGTAGGTGAGTTTGCTTCTAATTGTTCTAAAGCCTTCAGCTGTGCTTTTAAGTCTCTTGTGTAAGATTTCTCTAGGTTTCTCATATAGGCATCTAGTGCTATGAGTTTTTGACTTAACACTACTTTCATTGTGTCCCATAAGTTTGGGATTCATTTTCATTAAATTCTAGGAAGTCTTTAATTTATTTCTTAACTTCCTCCTTGACACAGAGATGATTTAATTCAGAGACATTCAGTTTCCATAATTTTGTACGGTTTCTGTGATTTTTGTTGTTGTTGACCTCTAACTTTAGACCATGGTGGTCTGATATGATCCAAAGAGTTATTCCCATTTGTTGATATTTACTTTATGACTGAGTATGTGGTTAATTTTTAAAGAAGTTTCATGAGGTACTGAGAAATATGTATATTCCTTTGTGTCTGGGTGAAAGGTTCTGTATATATCTATTAATTCTGTATATATAATATATAATTAATTATAATTTGGTTCATAAAATCTGTTAGATCCTCATTTCTCTGTTGAGTTTCTGTCTGTCAAAGGGTGAAAGTAGGATACTGAAGTCTCTCATTATCAGTGTGTGGCATTTAATGTGAGGTTTAAGCTTTAGTAGTGTATCTTTTAAATATGTAGATCCCCTTGTGTTGGGAGCATAAATATTTAGGATTGAGACTTCATCTTGGTGGATCTTTTCCTGAGATGAATAAGTAATGTCTGCCCTGGTCTCTTTTGATTGATTTTAGTTTGAAGTCTATTTGTTAGATAATAGAATGGCAAACCCAGTTTGTTTCTTAGGACCAATTGATTGAAAAGTCTTTTCCCAACTCTTTACTATGAGTTTGTGTCTGTCTTTAAAGTTGAAGTATGTTTCTTTTATGCAGCATAAGGATGGATTCTGTTTTTGTTATCTATTGTGTTAGGGTGTGTCTTTTTATAGGTAAATTGTGTTCATAGATATTACGGGATATTAATGGACAATGATTGTTATTTTCTGGTACTTTTGGTGATAGTGTGTGTGTGCATTTCCTCTCTTTGGGTATTTCTTCTGTGGCATTATCTATTGCTAATTCATGAGTACATCTGCTTTCCTTAAGATGAAGCTTGCCCTCTAGTGCTTTCTATAGGACTTAATTTATGGATAAGTATTGTTTATATCTGGTTTTCTCATAAAACATCTTGTTTACTCCATATATGGTGATTGATAATTTTGCTGTTTATCGTATTCTGTGATGGTAGTCATGCTCTTTTGGTGTTTTTATAACATCTGACCAGGTCCTTCTTGCTTTCCTTGTTTCAACTGAGTAATTGGTGTTATTCTGATGGATCTGCCTTTATAGATAATTTGACCTTTTTTCATTGCAGCTCTTAGTAATTTTTCTTTGTTCCGCAGGTTTAATGGATTGATTATTATTTGGCAAGCAGACTTTTTTGGGAGGTCTAGTCTATTTGGTATTCTGTAAGCTTCTTGTATATTTATACACATTTTCTTATTTTGGTTGGGAAAGTTTTCTTCTATGATTTTATGGAATACATCATCTGTGCCTTTGAGCTGATATTCATCTTCTTCAATTCCAGTTAATATCAGATTTGGTCTTTTCATAGTATCTCAAATTTCCTTGACATTTTGTGTTATGACTTTTTTAGTTTTAGTGTTTCCTTTGACTGACATATCTATTTCTACTATTGAAACTTCCACTCCAGAAATTCTTTCTTCTATATCTTGCATTCTGTTAGTTATGCTTGCATCTGTAGTTCTGGTTGGTTTCTTCTGGTTTTCTGTTGCCACCATTGCCTCAGTTTGTGCCTTTTTTTATTGCTTCTATTTTAATTTTTTAATTCCTGGTTTGTTTCTTTCACCTGTTTGGTTTTGTTTTTTCTTTCAGGGATTTGTTAATCTCTTCCAATTCTTTGCTTGTATTTTCTTTCACTTTTTGTATATTTTTAAAGCATCTATTATCTTTACAAAGTTACTTTTAAGGTTATTTCCTTCTGTTTCCTCTTCATTGCTATGCTCAGGTCTTGATGTTGTAGAAACACCAGCTTCTTCTGGTGGTGCCTTGTTGTTATTTATATTGTTATATGTATTCCTGCACTGGCATTTGCCCATTGTTTTCTCAGTTCATTCATAGTCAGCTCTTAGTTGGCTCTTAGTCAGGTGTGGGTCAAGGGGCTGTGGGTCTCCAGTTGTGCTGGAATCACCCTCTTAGTTGTCTGTGGACCCAGAGGCTGTGTGTCTCCAGTTGTCACAGAGGTCACTCTTAGCTCTTCTGTCCTGTTCTTGATTACAGAGCATTGTCACAGTACCAGGTGATAATTCTGCAATGAAATTATATGCTCTCATGACCTTTTTATCATTCAAATGATGCTTTACAGAGCATACTTGTAACCCTGGTATCAACATGGTAATGGGAGCTTGAATGAGAGAATGTTCCAGTGGGATTGTTCTGGTATCATAATTGAAAAAACAGTACTTACCAATAGCCAGGGCATTTCATCAAAACCTTTATCCTAATGTCATGGGTTTTTTCCTTTGAAAACTTTATTTATCTGCCATTAGTTGAGGCATCTTTATAAATATCTAAATTATTATTTACTACAAATCTGGATGTATGATCTCTTTTGTGAGACTTTGGCACATCAAAATATGTATTTGGGTATCTTTTTTGTCCTCATCAAGTTTTATCTTCACAGAGAATTTAGGTGTTATAGGAGTGGGTGTTGAAAAAAAAATCAATGAATTGGTTCAGAGAAAGCCTTGCTATCAAGCAAGCTGGTTAAAAGTTATTATTTTAAGCATGGTTATAATTGAGGCTGAGATTAGAATTAAAATAGCATTTTCAATCATAGGTTGCTATAAAACAAAGACCAGAAATTAGCTGACTGTGCTCCTGTAATGTTGCCTCTAACATAGTATTTAATAAGGTTGATGGGTTTGTATTACCTGAGTTTCTGTGCTCTTTCAATGTATATATATATATATATATGATATTTTAATATATATTATAGAAATAAATATATTTTTATTTCTTTTATGATGTATCACTATTACCCTTTATTCTCAAAACTTCCCAACCTATATGAAAACAAATCTCAGAAAATGGCAAATTTATTGTTTCTCAGCTCATTGGAAAGAACAGTAACTGGTGACTTGAAATAGAGTTTCAAGGGATTTCGAGCCTGCTCAGAGCCAGCTGACTAACTCCTGAGACTTCTTAATACCTTAATACTCCTTAAATACCACTGTTCTGATCCCATTGAAAAATTTGGATTCACAGAAATGTGATCCAGCTCAAACATCTGTACTAGCCAACATTAAAGCTGAAGTAAACCACACTAAATTCTTAGATATGCACTCTTTGAATAATAGTGTTTAAAAATAAGATAGTTTCAAATTTTTAGAAGAATAATAAGTGTATAATAAAATTTCAGTCACACATATTCAAGGTCAAACACCTTACCTTAGAATTCAGCACACTCCATGTAAGGGGTTTTATTTTAAAATGTATTTTTTTAAATTTTATATGTTCTAAAGCCAAAATAACTCTCATTATTTATCAATGACAATTTGGTATTTCTTCCATGATAATTATGTATTATTCTCAAAACTAATACTTCTCCTTCACCACTATTCTTTATAGGCCAATTTAAATCCCATTATCCTTACTGAATGTTTTGTTGATCTTTTCATGAGATAAATTTTTAGTGTATTAAAATCTCTTGGCTGGCCTACTTATCATAGCCTGTTAGAGTATGACTATTTGTGAATGATTCAATTAGTTAGGATAGTCTTTCTATACTAAATTGACACATATTTAAACTGACACCTAGTGACTTATCATTATACCCATAAATTACTACATTCTCAATTCTCAGCAAAGATGCTTTCTGCAGAGGGTGCCAGTTTAACACAGAGACATACAAGTTATAAATGTGCAGAGAATAGGAGACTGTAGAATGCTCAACCCTAAATAGTACATCTAAATCACACCTTGTGCTGATTAGATTTTTTTTGGCACTGCCAGGAACTACAATTATATGAGAAGAGGTAACCTCAATTTAAAAAAAAAAAAAAAAATGTTCCCATAAGATTGGCTGTAGGCGTGTCTATGTCGCATTTTCTTGATTAATAATTGCTATGAAGGGCTCAACTCACTAGGGACAGTGTCCCCAAAAACAGGTAGCCTTGGGGTATATAAGAAAGAAAGCAGATTGAGAAAGCCAAGGAGCAAAAGCCAATAAGCAGCATTCCTCAATGAGTATCTGTTCCAATCCTAGCTTCCAGGTTCCTGCCTTAGTTTCCCTTATTGTTGACTGCAAGCTGTAAGATGAAATAAACATTCCTCAATCCCTAACCTGGTGTTGGTCACAGTGTTTATAAAAAAGCAAGAGAGAAATAAATTGATAGATCCTCTCCTTGAAAATCTTATGGATCATTGGCAAAGAGAGGAGAGTGTAAAAGCCAGAGGTGGTGGATGAGTATAAGACCACAGTATTTTCAGGCTATAATAAGCTGATTATATGTATGGATTTACAATGGTTGGGATCATGACAAAACTGCATAAATCCAAGCCAAACAAAATCTTACAGCTTCCATGAAGATGAAGTTCCACCCACTACTGGAGGTTTAATTAGTAATTTATATCTGCTAGAAAAAAAGAGCCAGTTCTCTTTATAGGAGTGTCCTCTTATTGGTAAATCTTCTTCCAGTAGATGCCTAAATACTCAGGAGTATATGAGCAGAACAAATTTACTGAAAAAAAAAAGAAGAAA
Organism: Sigmodon hispidus; assembly: GCA_004025045.1. Lineage (NCBI taxonomy): Eukaryota > Metazoa > Chordata > Mammalia > Rodentia > Cricetidae > Sigmodon > Sigmodon hispidus. The sequence continues at coordinate 9,416 of PVIH01006579.1, forward strand.
CAAAATTGTTGGGTAGGGAAGTGGTGGATCTAGGGGTCGTGGGTGTGAATATGGTCTAAACAAATTGTATCAAACTAAAAAAAATAATAAAAACAAAAATAAAAGAAATGGGTCTCTTTTATTACATAGATGACCTAATAATATTTTAATATGTTGAGGTTAACTTTTAAAACCTTTTAGTATAGGATTATTTGTCATTCAGTCTTAAAAAAACAATAGGCCTCATAACTACTGCCTTTATCCTTGACAAGGTGACACTGTAGTTTATTTTTCAATAGCTGAAGCATATTTCTCCAGCTCTTGAATTCTGGTTGGTCTTCATGGTTGATTTGCCCAATGGAACACACTGTATGAGACAGTGTGCAGGTTCTGAAAGTAGGCATCAGGATTTAAGAGCCTTTATGTTCCTATATATTATCTTGGATCCCATTTAAATGTTATGCAGATAAACTAAGACTTTTTATGAAACAACCAAGACTACATAGAACAGACATGTGCTGTCCCTATTTAAGATTATAGACAGGCCAACTCTATCTGACACAATGGAGTATGAGATGTAATGAACTTCTTACTGAGCCCACACTATTAAATTGTGAGCTGAGGACATATGCTCTCAATCTTGACCAGTTGTGGGTCTCTGTGTAACATCACAATCTCCTGCAGACAGAAGTTAATCTTTAAGTAGGGCTGACATACATTAATCTGTGGTTAATACAGTAAGTCATTAGGAGTAAGTTTATAATGTAACTCTTTTGAGATAGTGATTCAAAAACTTTAGATTTACATATAAAAAGCTTTGGGGCTTGTTAGGATGTAGTCCTAGAACACAATCAGAGTTTCTGATTTCTTTATCTTAAGTGGTCCCTAAATCTGAATTGCCAATAAGTTCCCATATAAAGTCCCTGTGGAGAGAGAATGACTATATTGCATTGCTAGATTATAGTTCAGATTGCCTTAGCAAAAGTTATCTGATAAGTACGGATATTATAAAGTTACTAGTTTAAAGTATCTAAAGACTTAATAGGTCTTGTTATTGTTATATTTTAAAATCATAGGCTAACATCAAATTGCCTTGATAAAAAGACACATAAGTAATTGTGTCCATTTTCATTTTTTATTTTGCTATATCTAGTTACTCTAAGGAATCTTAGTATAATACCTTACAACATGGCAGCAGGTATCATGCACAATCAATTTACACTTCATCACTATTGTCTTTTATAATATAGAAAGACTTTTTATAAGTCATTTAATACCCTTCAATCAAATCTAAAATCCTTCAATATATTCATATACCTGTGAACATTCCATCAAAAGAAAACATAAGTGGTCAAAATTTTAAATGATGATTGAAGATGTACATGAGTAGCTTGAGGAATTGAGAATTCTGACAGGAAGACAGCTTAAGTAATCTTAAGAAAAAAAAAGTCAAGAAGGAAATTAATGGAACAAAGAAAATGAAATGACCAGTGGCCCAGAGGGCTCTCTGAAGTCTAGAGGCAGCTGGGATGAGAACACACATAAGAAAAAGAGAAGCACGTTTTTAATCTTAAAACATTTAAGATGTTAAAACATTTCTCATATGTAATCTATTTAATAATAATATCTTGTTATTTTCTGTTTTGTATTGATCATTAAATTCAGAAACATCAGCAGAAAATAGCTCCTTTTGAAGATCAATAACAGTGATGTTGAGAACGTCACCCCTTACAATCTTTCAATATTTCCTACAAAATTTATGTAAAGAACTTCTAAGGTAATACTAGAAAAAATATAAGGAATGTTTCATCTCTGAAGATCCGATGTTTCAAGGAAAGCTTGGACTTATCCTAATAAAGCTTTGTTTCAGAATAGAAGCATTTAGTGCCTGAGGGCAGAGCCCAGGTTGGGAACTGCTCCTGATAGCCAATAGATTCAAAAGTTAGGTTCACACCAAAAGTTCAGCTAATAGCTACTGTACTCCAAGCCCTTTTGCCCAATCCTGAAATGCCAAGATGTGCAGCTTATATGGACTTATTAAAAGCAAAAAACACAAAACAAACAAATAAAAAAAAACCCTGTCACCTCAGGGCTCAAGGCTGATAACCCTTCTTGGCACCAGAACATAGGATTTTGTTTGGAACCTGTTCATAACAATAAAAGCTCTCATGCGTTTGCGTTGAGTCCAGCTTCCTGGTGGTTTTGGGGGATCTTTCACCACAGTACAACAGTTTCCTCCTTGATGATGTTATAAGCTGTAAAACTCACCTGAGCTACCAGAGCTGCTAAATAGGTTACAGGCTAAACCAATGTTCAATCGTTTTCATATCATGTTGAATACCCTCTTTGCTCTCAAAAGCACATGGGAATACTTGTGAATTAACACATATATTTTAGTTCAATTATTTATTGAATGAATTTTTGCTGCAATTCTTTATTGTTAGGCACTATCTCTTTTACATCAGTTCCTTTGTAGCAAGTGGTGTTCTATCTAGTCAGTTCTAGATTCTCAGGTAAAGTTTGCAAACTTGAACAAAAAATGGTGGCAGATATTATAGGTATGGTTTGTATTAACAACATTTAATTATAGAATTTCTATTTCCCTTTGTGGGCTTTCCACTTTAATTAAATTTATTAAAATAAATAGCTGATACATGGCATTATATGTTCCTGAGGTACCATGTTGTGATATTATACATGCATGCATTGTATAATGCTGAAACATGGGTAAATACATGTGTCATTTCAAACATTTATCATTTCTTAGACAATAAAACCATTCAAAGTCCTTTCTTCTGGCTTTTGGCTAACTCAGTGTATTATAATTAAGTGTAAGTGTAGTATCATCTAACCAAATTTATATCTGTAGGAAATAAATCTTTTCTTGTTTCTCATGCTATATTTTAAGAAACAAGAGCCCTGAACCCAGGCCCTGATCGACTGTTCTCCTGCTGCAGCGCAGACCACTGCCTGCCCAGAACACAGCTAGGAGGGTAGCAGTGGAGGAACAGTTGTGTCCCTTGGTCATGGGCATAGGACACCACAGAGGTAGGAAGCCCAGCCCAGGCAGGGAGCACAGTCTGCACAGAGAGGGACTGGCTTGGTAGCAGCAGGGAAGCAGGGAGTTCCTAGGAGCACACCTGGGATATCAGAAGTCAGAAGGTGATTTCTGTCACCTGAGTGTGGGCCCTGAGACAGCTTCTTGGCTTCGGTGCAGAGCACAGACCACCCAGTTCACAGCTTGTGTAATAGCAGTTGGGGAACAGCCAAGTCCCTGGGCACACAGCTGAGAGGTGAGAGGTCAAGAGGTGACAATGGGCATAACACAGCAACATCACAAGAACAGCTGATCCTCTGAGCACATAGATAATTAAAAACTTTCAAGCCTTAAGAGTCCTCAGACCAACAACTCACTAGGAGCTGACCAACAACTAACCAAGAGAGAATTGGGGAAACAATAGGCAGACAGCAGTGCAAGAATACATACAACAATACCAAGGTCAACAAGACACCACCAGAAGAAGCAAGAAGCTTTGTAGCTTCAAGACCTGAACATAACATTGAAGAGGGAACAGAAGAAAACAACCCTAAAAACAGCTTTATGAAACTAATAGAAGCCTTAAAAAAGGATACAAAAACTCCCTTAAAGAAATAGAAAAAATAACAAACAGAAAATTAGAAGAGATGAACTAATCCCTAAAAGAAAATAAAGAAAACCAAGAAAAAGAAAACAAACAAGTGAAAAAACTTTGCCAAGAATTAAAAACCCAAAATAGAAGCAATAAAGAAGGCACAAGCTGAGACAAAACTAGAAATAGAAAACCTGAAAAAATGACTTGGAACTACAGATTCACAAATACCCAACATGCCCCGACCCGCAGGACTTCAACATGGGAGACCACCTACCAGAGAGAATGAAGGGAAGACTCAAAGGAAGGCAGCAGGTCAAATGGGAGTCTGATCGAGCTGCAGTTTTATTATGATTCTATACATGCTTATATAGTTCCAAAGCAGAATATTGGGGGGGGGGTAAGTCATCAAACACCTGCAAGAAGCTGGCCAGGGGAAACAGGACATTGGCAAGGTGACTGGTCTTGTTTTAGGGGAGGGTTGCTAGGTATCCTAACTGTAGAATGTTCTTGTTATTCTATTCTTTAGAGTTACCTTAGAGGGCTGCTAAGTAACCTAGCCACAGAATGTTCCTGTTATTCTATTCTTTATAGTTACTTCTTAGTTACTGTTAAGTAAACCAGAATATCTATTTTACTTTGGGAGAACATCTACATTACTCAGGGTCGTGCTGGCTCAGTGGTTGGTTTCTCAGTAAGTTCCTATGGTAGCCTTTAGCTAGAGGCCTAGAGGCTCAAGCCAGGGTCTTGGTCCCTGACATCTCTTCCCTTTACTTTTACTTAGGACCAGTCAGGAGTTGAGGAGGTTCAGAGGGGCGACAGAGACTCCATCCCACAGGGTATTGTCCGGGAGGCGGCATCAGAGTCCATGGGCATCCCCACAGTCCCTGAGCTACTAGAGAGGCACAGTTTTGAGTGGGGGTGGAAAGGGATTCCTGTGCAATTGCCATGCAATGGAGTATGTCATCGGGGTACTCAGGCTGTTGGAGAACTTCACTGAGTCCTTACCTTGCACAGTTCAGGCTGTGCCCTCTTTGTTCCTCAGTACTCTAGCCCATGTCCCAAGCACATTAGCAACCCTGCCTGAGATTCAGGGGATGTGCAGAGGGGCTGGGGACTATGCCCCTGTCCTCTAGGTCTAGCTGGTGATAATGGACCTGAATGCGTTTCTCCTCACTTTGTCTGAGCTTTGTTTGAACAAACAGCTTTAGTCATGAGAAATCCCATGGTCCAAAGGTTAAAATAATAACCAGGCCGACCATTGGCCCAAGGAGGGAGGGTAGTAGAGAGGTGAGCCATGGAGAGGTAGAGAACTATGTTTGAAACCAGCCGAGCTCCTTCTCTCTTTCTTGCTTACACTTTTCTAATCCTTCTCTAACCTAGCCATACTATCTCTAATGCAAAGTGTCTACAGGAAAGGTTAGCACATAGTAAGAAGAAGGCATACATCTAAAGAATAATTCCTGTCTGCCAAAGAACAGAGCCACACTCTGGGAAAGGAAAGCAACCAGCTTCAAGGTCTGAGAAAGATTTGCATTAAAAGACAGAAACTGTTGATTTGGTTTCTTCTGAGAGGGCGGGGCAGCTGCTCCTCTGCTCTCTACTTTGAGTTGTCAGCTTCAGTCAGCAGAAGGTCGTTGTCTCTGTCCCAGGGAGGATGCAGTCTAGGAGTGTTCTTGAGGTGTGGGTCATCTGTATCCTGTGGAAGTCTGCATTCTGTGGAAAAAATACAAACAGACCCTCTCGCCCACATCAGAACTGGGTCTAGTGTATTTGTCTACCAGATTTTTTCATTGATCCTGAGATAAAGCCACATTGCTAAGCCTCCAGCATCTATCAGCTGCAGTAAGTGACTGAGAATCCACAGTTAAAACATTTAAAATATAAAAGATTGAAGGATAAATGGTCTTTAGGTGTGGCTGCATACTCTCCCTTCTTAGTTTTAAAAGAAAAACTTTAAGAGTGTAATGAGAGTTGCTTCCATAATTGTCAGGCCCATAAAAATTATAAGAAATCTCAGTCTTCAGCCCAAAATTTGACAAAACATAATCTGTTTTCATTACTTTTGGAAACTCTATAAGCAATGGCTTTTAACATCTTTAGCCTTTTCTCCAGAATGTGCAGAGGCAAAAATAAGATGAAAACAGGTATGAACAGAATCATGGACATAGACCTTCCTTCCAAAGGAGGAATATGAGTAACATCTCTCTGCCAAATATGATTAGGAGCAAAATGTCCCAAGGATTCATTCCAAAATAGTTTACTGACAGAAATTTTGTATACAAAGGACAGTGTTTGATTATTTGAATGGCTTGGTCCTTTGTGATCTTGAAATGAAATTTCAAAGATCCAACATTAAATTAAAATCTTTGATGGACTTAAAATACATTATCAGCTGCATTAAACATAATATATGTTGATTCCGTAAGCTAATCAGCATGGGCATTGCCTTCATTAGGAAGGTCAAAATGAGCCTGCAAATATCCCACATAGAGGAGCTTATTTCTGTCCCACAAAAAGCCTGTATTTTTAATGAAAGCTGACTTGCTTTACTCACAGGCACAATATAACTAGCTGTTTCTAAAGGGTCAAGAATCCATGCCACATATTGACTATCAGTGAACAGATGAAATAGTTCAGGAGAATATGTACTAAGTTCAGCTGTACAGCTAGAAACTATGCCACTTGAGCAGCTTTGGCTGCTGTGATTTGCACATCTGTAAGCAGTGGAGAGACCACCATTGCACAGCATTTTCTAGCATTCTTTAAAGGTTGTAATGAATAACTCTGGGAAAACACACTGAATGAGTCTTTAAAATTCAATCAATTTGGGATGAAGGATAGTGATTATTAAAACCACACATTTTTGAGCACATAAAAAGTACATTCTGAATTAGTGGCTTGTACCTATGAATGTTATGCATATCCTGCTATTCTGCTATGCTGAATATCCTGCTATGCTGCTCAGAAACCTATGTGGCCTAGAGCCTGATCTTCATTCTTATGCTAAACACTCGCTTCCCAGGCCTCTAGAACCTAAGACAGGTTAAACTGAAGGCTCCTGCTGCAGTTGAGCCATGAAGCCTAGGGCTTGGTAGTAACAAGGCTGAAATATAAAAAAAAGAAATGTCATTGTACACCAGAACTGAAGACCAGAACATAGCTATATGACACAATGCCTCACTTCTGCATTGATGACTTCTGGAAGAGGAGGGGTGGATAAGGAAAGACTTGTTTTCTTTAAGGGTCTGGCCACAAGAAGTTTAATTATGCTCCAGTAAGCAAGTGAGTATCATGAATGGGTGATTTTGTAAATTTGGAGATCATAAGAGTGGGCATGATACTGAGAAGTCTGTTATCTGAGTTTGATGGGGTACATGATGTAAAAACACCAAATAATAAATATATAATGAAAAAAATCTAAAAAAAGTGGAAAGAATAAAAAAAGAACCTTGAATTAAATTGACTTGCCTAAAAGGCACTATGATACTATTGCTTTCCATGGTGTTGACACTACAGGAATTCCTCTGGCAATATCCAGCAGTTTACTTGTGCACAGGAAGTTAAAATTAAAGCCTCGTGCTTATATAGATATTCTTTTCTTCATATAGCTAGTTCTGCAGTATTTTTCCTATTCATTATAAATTGTACATCACACCTGTGTTTGTTCTCATATTAACTATCAATTAGTACATTAATTGTTAGTAAAAAAAAAAAAGGAGAGAAGAAAGAACAAAAGCAGAGATGAATGGAGGGAGAAAGGCAGACAGAAATAGAAAGATAGAGACAGGTAGACAGATAAACAGAGACAGAACAACACTGAGTTGTAACCACTTGCCATGTCTCAAGTCACACCAGGAAATTGGATTGACTTACTATTTGGATAATCTGGGAAGGTTGAGTTCTATATTATTAGTCTCTATTCTCTGTCCTGGTTTTGCCTAGTTTTGTCTTTTCAATGTTCTGTCTTTATTTGGTAAATCACTTTTCAGTCTTTCATTCATGTAGAAATGACTCATCCTCTAAACACTAACTTGATTTCTAACTTTGTGTCTTGTCTTTAGTTTCTTATTATATAAACCACAGAGGATAACTTAATGCTGAACCCCATATTTAATTCTTTCTAAAGTAGCCCCGGTTATAGTATCTGCTGGTTCAACCCTTATGGTATCTAAACCAGCTAGTCTCCTAAACCAAGCTATCATGCATATGCATCTTTCAGCTGTTGTGGGTTTTGAGGATTGTGGATATTCTCTCTGCTTTCTTTATGGAAGGAACATTTGTTTTTCTCATTTGTTAGTGACCCATATTCCCCTTTATTTGTTTATAAATAAAATTTTTTATTGAAAGGGTAAAGGCACATTCTGGATCTCAGGTACTCAGAAACATTAACTGCAAGTGTTTCAAAGACTAAGCTTAGATTAGCCATTTGACTCTGCTGGAACACAGGATAGCTTCAAGGGAAGGTCAGTGCTACTCACTGAAAGTTTAGTGTGTGTCATATTAGTAAACAGTTCTAGTTGACAGGTGCATTACATAGAAGGATAATAACCATTCCTCAGATGTCTGATTACAGTGGGCACTAATCCCACTTAATAAAGAAAATTAGAAAAACAAGATACTGGGAAGAAAAAAAAGCAAAGAAAAACAAAACAAAAATTTCATGCAAGGCAGCCCAGGTTTCCTAGAGCAGTATTTTCCAATTCTAGTTCAAGTTCTTAAGGAATGAACTAGCAAGCCATGACCATTTACTTACAGCCTCTTCAACATGTCAGGCCCCCCAGACAATGTCATGAAATATTAAAGAGAGGCACTGTGCTCCTTGGAAGTGACAAGCACCAAAATGAATGGTGAGCTACTGTGACCATGCCTAGGCTTTTCTTCCAATTTCCTACCCCATGCAACTACATGTCTCTCCTCCTTCCTTGGACTAGAGAATATAAACAGAGAGAAGTTGTGAACATGTGTGTAGTTGGAGATTTCTGGCACACAGCTACTCTTAAATAAACATACTGACTCTTAATTACAAATGCTTTCCCAATAGCTCAGGCTTGTTACTTACTAGTGTTTACAACTTAAACCATTTTTATTAATCTATGTGCAGCCCTGAGGCTCATGGCTTTTACCTCTATTCCCTGTTGTATGTCCAACTTGGTCTCCATCTGCTTGGTACCTCCTCTCACCCTGGCCTTCCTTATCCCATCCTTCTCAGTTTGGCTTTCTCACTTAATTTTGCTCTGTTCTAATTGGCCAGTCAGTTTTTTGATTAATTAAACCAATTTTCTAATTGGCCAGTCAGTTTTTTGATTAAACCAATTATAGTGACATAAATTCACACAGAGTACAGGAGGATTATTCCACAGCAAATGTGAGAGACATTAAAGCAAAGATACAAAACTCAATCAAAAAATATAATTAAATAAAGGGAATGAATGAAAGGTCAAAAAGACAATTAGGAAGAGTCCATTGGTAAAGATATAGTTAGGTAGAAAAGTGCATTAAGGCAATATTAGAATATTGTTTTAAATATCAAAGTCTAAAACTTAGCAGGGCTTTATGACTAAGCTTATTTTTATGACTCAATCTCTTTTAATTAATTAAGTTTTAAATAAATACTACATACTTTTTAACTTTAACATTTCTTTTTTTTTATTTTTCTATTATGAACAAAGAAGTCACACTTTCTATCCTTGTACATCCTTATTCAAGGTCCCTTCCCCAACACATCAGTCCATTCTCTCTTCTCCACAACTCCCCATCCCCTCCCTGGGCAGGCGGCAGGCAGTCCCATGGTCCCACTGTCCCAATATTGCTTAGTTCAGTCTCCACTCCTAGCAGATCCAGTTTTCTCCCCACTCCCTCAAGACTGAGTCAGGTGTTCCCCCAGGGAAAGTGGGATCCAAGGAGTCAGTCCAGGGTGTTTAAGTTATCACTACACATATATACATGTATAATCTCTTTATGTAAAGAGACAATAAAGACAAATACTAAACTTTATGTTTTCTGTCTATACTGCGATTCCCACACTCTTACTTTAACATTTATTAAAACTATTTCTGTTAGCTTTTCAAACTGTTTTATTTAACCTATAGTATTCATATATTCTGAATCATATATAACATATATGCCATCTATTAATATTTACACCCAAGTCACTAATGAAAATGGTAATTTATATACAGTTAAGACAAAATATTTTATGTCATAATAATAACCAACCAATAAGCTTTAGTAATATAAGAATGAGCAAGACCTGGATATCTGTCCATTGAAAAGGCAGAATCACAGAAGTCTCCTGAAGAGCATGAAATATATCATCAATTTCAAGCAAAATATATAGACTCATTGAGAAAAAAATATAAAATACAGAACAACAACAAACAACAGTTGCCCTCAAGGAGCTGGGCCCTAACAATATCATCAGTATGCAATCCCACCAATTAGCTGTCAATCTATAATATACAATTTTCCAATGAAGTGGATGATAAAAGAGGCTTCAGTTAGGAGCCTGTTCTGGAGCCGGGCATGTGTTCAGAGTTGTACACACTTACTCCTTAAAATAACCACAGGTGTGAGGTATTGATACCTCATTTTATTCCATCTAGGAAAAACAGGACTAAGTAGCACAGTCATCTTGCTGAAAATAGTAAAATGAGTCTTTGACCTCAGGCTGACTTATTGTTAAATTGGTGTTCTTCTGTGTATGCCAGAGAAAACACATCTATAAGTACCAAGAGACAGATTACGAGAACCCCAAGTCCCTCTGACTCTCATGTTTCTCTGCCCCGACCGTGTAAAAGGTCCAGGTAGTTGCTGCTACCCCAGATAATTGTTTTCCTTCTTTCCTCCTTTCATTATATTCTGTTTCTTCTCTGTTTGGGAGTTCCAAAGGGCTAATTGGAAAGCTCTTGCACAAATATAGTAAAAAATCATTACGAGGTTATCCAAAGGACAAAGAAGGGAGAGAATTTAGGCTACAAATGGACACTGTTAAATTGAATTCACAGTGTGGTTGGACCTGTTTGGAGTGTAACAGTGGAAGACACCACACAACAGAAACCTCATAAATAAATGTTCTTTATTATTTTTTAAATGAAAAACTGGTGGCTTTATTTCTCTATATTAACCTTTTCTCAGAATTAATCTGTAATACATGAAGCATAATATGGACAATTTTGCTTTCCAAATGATAGTTTATCTTCTACATAATTGAAATAGACATAGGTATAGATCTTTATTCACGTCTAAAATATTCACTAAATTCAAGACAAAATAAAAATGTATATTTAGAAATATAATATTTTATGGAAAAGTAAGTTGAATTATATCTGTGATTTATTTTTCGTCTTTTTAAATTTAAACCTTGCTTATGTTAGTTTTAAAATTGCACTTGATTCTATCAAATAAATCTAGTTTATTTTAAAATCAAAAATACAAAGTAGGCTTTAATTCAAAGATGGAATATAGATATTTCTTATATGACTTGTTAGGTCTCAAAATCTGAAAGATGTATCTCTAAATAATAATGAGGAACCCTGATGATCTTCCTCTGAGGACATTTCTGGAAGTTCTTTAGGTATATTTCCTAATGATTATTTTGCTGGGAAGCACTGACCTTGTACTTAAAGATGGATGTTTCTCTACAAAGGAGGCTATGTTACTTTGTCTCTCTAAGAATTGATTCTTTTTGCAAAAGGTCAAAATATTATCTATTTTACAAACTCATTTTGAGTGCCAAAGAAAGGTAACACACACATTTAATTGTCCAGTTTAGTGCCAGGCTTCTAGACATTATTAATATATGATAGATGTTTGAAAGTTATTGAACATACATTTTAAACTTTCAAAATTTAAGATAATTTTTTTTACAATTGCAATGATGTTAAAACTAAGGATAATTTTTATTTTTGTAACTACTTTGACAGGAGTTCTTTAGATTGAAACTATGTCTGGTCCTTTGTTAGGTTGCCTCTCCTCAGAAATTAAAAAAAGCTATTAAGTTGTTTGCAGACTAGTAGAGAAAACAGTAGACAGTCTTAACCATCATTACACATGAGGCAGAAAAATTTTCTATAAAAGCTCTAACTATAAAAGAAAAATAATTCTAAATATAATCATGAGTAGTGAACAGAATCTTCATTTAGGAAGATGCATTTTTGGACAAATCACTTCATTGATAGTTAACTCTGATCTTATAAAGTTAAAAACATATCATGTGCTCTCAGAATTTACATTGGATTGGAAATTAAAATTGAATAGTCTGGGTTCATAACTTAGCAATTCATCACTTAAAATATATCTATGAACAAGATATTTTCTCTCTACAAATGGGAAATCCTCTGTCTCTCTCTTTGTGTGTGTGTATACATGTGTGAGGGCATGCATATGTGTATGTAAATTAGAAGGGCACTTTAATTTATATAACATTGTAAAAAATTCATGCTTGGTTATACTCAGGTCAACAGCAATGCTAGTGCATTACTACAATTGTATGAGGAACAAAAAGAAATCTTAAAAATCTATCTACATATAAAAGTAGAGCTGATAGGTCATGGTAGGTCATGATTTATTATATGGAAAACTGTTTGGTGCAACAAAGCCCCATCCCTTGGGACTAGTGGTGCTTTGGTTCAGGGGGACTAATAGCAAATATGAACATGGACACTTCCAAAGTAGACATAGCACCTTGATCAATGTCTCCTTCCTACTGAGAGCAAAATAGATTTCCCATATACTCCCCTGGAAGTAGTTTTTTATGTCAAATTGATCTTCATATAGAAACTTATTAATTTATAAAGAACAGTCTCTTTGATCGTAATTATAATGCCTTTTTCTCTAATTGCTCCTTGCAATGTTCCAAGAAGCTTTAGGAAATATAAATAAAAAGCAAAGTTCATTAGAAAAATGTTCTGAAATTATCGCAACTAGGTCTAAACCATGACCAAAGTGAATAGTGCCTGTAGGTGTCCTTATGGCACTGAGCTAAACACAATGCCCTTAGTTCCATGTGTGCTTTAGGGTAGCTGCCATTTCTCATGGTCATTGATACAATAACTATATATCTACATCTCAATATTGTTGGTTTTGTGCTTGAGGTCAGGCACACATACACTGCCAGGGCCACACAAGAGTTTTTCAGGAGAACTGCCAGGTGAGTATAGGGACAGAGACACAGAAAAGAGATAAGAGATAGGTGTTCACATGGAGGATCCTTTTAAGAGAACAGGTGGGCAAGGATTTATGTAGCCACACCTAGAGGCGTGCCTTCCAAATGCTGCTTGTTCTGAGGGAACCATGTTGGCTTTACCATGTGACTGCTACATGCCAGAAATTCTTATCTCACCTGGTACCATGTTAAGTTCACTTTGTGATGTGCCAGGCATCCTTACATATATAGTATATTTACCTTATGGCTTTGTTTAAATGCTTATATTTGCCACACAAATATACAGATTTTTAATTTATTCATAGATATTTCATACTGCTTGCAATAATGCAATCTTCTTTACTTTAGTTCCTATTATAATCAGCTACTGTATTATTCAGACTATCATGAACTCTGGCTAGCTTAAACAATAAAAAAATTTCTCATAATCTATTAGGCTAATATTTCAAGATAAGGATACCAGCAGGTTAAGTACTCACTGAGTCTTTCTTCCTGTCTTGAAAATATGCACCTTCTCACTTGTATTTTCATATATCTTTTGTCAATGGTGTGTGTGTGTGTGTGTGTGTGTGTGTGTGTGTGTGTGTGTGTGTGTAACAAAGTGAGAAGTGTTGCTGATATCTCTCCCTTCTCCTTAAAGGATACCAGTCTCATTAGATTGCAGTCTTATGACTCTACTTAATTTGTTTAGACACTTAAATGCCTCATCTTCAAATGTAGATGCCAAGGATAGTAGGATTTCAGTGGGTGCATTGGGAGGAGACACAATGCAATTCTTGACAGCTAGTATGCAAAAAAAAAAAAGTATATAAAACTTCCCTTGAGAAACAGACACTAGTTTTTTTACCATTTTTTTACTACTAGGGAATCATATAGAGACAATGAAACTGGTGGCAAATAGAAAGATTTGTGTATTTCTATTCACAATGAATGAACATGTTTCTTGCTAGAGTTGCTGGCATTATTTTCCACAACATGGAGGTGATGACATGGGTGTCCTCATTTATTGTTGAATGTACAAAGAAAGAATTTACCTTTGTGTGATGTGAACAGTGAGTTCCATAGCTCTTATGGTACAAATTGAAGAAGATTCCTTCCATTATTAGTTTGCTGAGTGATATTATAATAAACATATTTTGGACTTTAGCAAATAGTATCATATATTTACTAAGATGATCACTGAGTTTTCATTTTACTCCATTAATTACACAAATTCAATTGATATGTTAGTGTTGAACCAGCTTACACCTTATGATAGTTTCTACATGTTTCTGTAAAATTATCTCTGTTGTATACTCACTTAATATAAGAGTGGTGCTTATGGAAGCTATTGGTATGCTGGCTTACTTTTTGTAATTTTTTGTTGTGGGTTTTTGAATAATGCTCATTTTATAAGATGAATTTGGCACTGTTCTATTTGACTTCTTGCTAGACTTTCAACAATTAATTAATTAATTAATTAATTAATATTAATTCTTTATATGGTTGACAGTGTTCATCAATTACAGACTGCAGAAGCTTTATTTTTTGCCCCATAGAACATTAACTGCAACTGTAGTTTTATTCACAGATACACAATTATTCAAGAGAGCTGTTACTTTAGCAACTCTTGGCAGCTGAGACTTTAAAAGTTTCCACTGAATATAATCTTCCAGTGTATTAAAAAACAATATTCTCTTTGTTCTAGTATGTGTAAGATCTGTTCAGATGTTCTTTTATTCTTGATATTGGGTATTGATCATATTTTTCCTGCATCTCTAATTAGTCTAAATATTTGTCACTTTTATTGGTCTGCCTTAGAAATGAGATTTTTCTGCTTTTATGTTTGTTTTTATCTATTTCACATTCATTTGTTTATCTTTATAATTTTCTTTTAATTAGTTTGAAATTGGGTTTAAATTATTTTTATAATAATTTCATTACAATAAAAGAACATGATCAAAGAGATAAAGATCAAATATGACAATAAAATGTAATAAGACAAAACACAAACCAACACATGGAAGTTTTAAAAAGCAAACAGCAGAAAAAAATGAGCCCCAAGCAAAGATGCAGGAATCAGAGATATTCTCACTCAAAAAAAAAAAAAGTCACTAAACTGAATGCAGTAATATATACTCTAAGAAACTACTGCAGAGCTGTGAAGGGCCTGTGTTTGCGGCTACAGTCTCTCTGAGTTCATATGGACTTTGCTCAGTTGATTTAGGGAAATTTGTTTTGTGTTTTTGGGGTGTATGTGTGTGTCTTCTATACCCACTGTTTCTTATAATCTTTTTGCCTCCTCTTCTGTGGAGTTTTCTGAGATCTAATGGAAGTAATGGATGGAGACATTCCATTTAGAGTTGTGTGTTCCAAGGTTTCTTTCTCTCCCTGCATAATGTCTTTCTGTGGGTCTTTGTATTTGTTCCCATCTACTACAGGAGAAAGGATTATTCTGATGAACACTGAAAAAGTTATTGATCTATGAGTATAGTAGAATATAATTAGGGGTGTTCTTCGGTTACTGATTTTTTTAGATGAGTAGTATTAATTTTAGCATTTTATTTGTATGTATGTTTGTTTGTTTGTATGCATGTATGTCTATATACCACACTCATGCAGTTCATAGAAGCCAGAAGAGGGTGCCAGATCCTTTGGAATTGGAGTTCGAGAGGCTGGGTGTGGATGCTGAGAATCTTGAGTTCTCTGGAAAAGCAGTAAGCACTTTTAACAACTAAACCACCATACAGTCCCTCATTTTTCTACTTTAAAGTGAAAAATTATATAATCTTTTATAGTTATTTTTATAATAACAACATTAGGTGCTTACAAATTTCCTGAATAGCTATATAGCTGCCATGTATTTTGGTATTGTGTCTTCATTTCTCTTCACTTAAAATATTTCATAATTACTTTTTTACTTCCAATTTAAAATAATATATAATTAAGTATTTAAACTTAAAACTTAAAATAATTTTAAAAATAATTTTCTGTTATTAATTTCTAGTTTAATTGTATAATGGAAAAAACCATATGTATCATCATCATATAATTTCAGTCTTCTCCAGTGTATTACAAACTGTCTGTTCAACAACACCCTTTGACCTACATACAGTCTGAATGGAAACATATGAGTACATGTTTGTGTAGGTATTCAGTGTGTATTCTGCATTTATTTTGTAGAGTGCTTCACAAATGTCAATTCAGACAAGCTTGCTGACATTATTCATTAAATCCTTGCAAATTAATTAATTTCTTAATAGTTTGGCTGCTTGCTCTTTCAATGCTGAGTGTTGAAATCCCAACAAAATTTTTAATTCTTCCTATTTTACCTTTTGTTTCTGTTTTTTAAAAATGGTATATGTGTGTGTGTGTGTGTGTGTGTGTGTGTGGTTTAAAATATAGATGGAGAATTGCTATATTCTCTTAGCAAATGAATCATTTTATCATTATGAAATGTCCCTGCTTAATGTTAATTTATTGATTAGACTTCTTGCCTAACAGTCTTAATGAAAATTAAACTCAATAATGGATTAGTTTTGATGGAGGGAAGGAATCTTAATCAGCCTTCCTCACTTGTCACAGATATGCAATTTTACAATGAAGTTGAAGAGTACTGCACATAAAGGCATGGAAGTTTGAAAGGACAGGGAGCTCATCCTTGCTGTTTGCCTTTACTTTATGTAAAGTAAAGGTATTTACCTCTGTAGAACTCCATTTTCTCATCATACAATACATATTGGCTCTTTCTAAAATGTTGCTTCTAATGTTTCCCTTAGAGTTTCCTGCATGTAGTAGAGGATTTGGCTTGATGTGTCCTGCTTCTCTCTATATGATCAACACTGGTGATGATCAGCATTTGTTGAAAGAATGACAGAGAATCTATATTCATGATAGTATTAAAGGTCTTTTGTAACCTATCTTCTCCCTGTGAACTTACTATGTAAAAGCATAAGAATGAATTGGAAGAATTATCATTACCAAATCTTTAAAGTCACAACCAAGGTAATTTGAAATATAACAAGCCAAAATGGTAGATACTGTCTAACAAATGTCAATAGCAGGTCAGTGCCTTGAAGTTTAAATGGGAGATCCAAAACAAAAATTTAAGTGAGAATTGCACTTAGTTTGTAGGTAATTCCTTCAGCATCCTATGAGTGATTCCTACTTCTAATCAAATCACAAACTTGGCTCCACAATCTTTCAATCCACCTGAAAAGTGTGGTTCTAGAAACTTCTGTAGATCACAAGGTACTTTGTGTCTTGCTTTGAATATTGAATGCACTCTGCAGCCATCCCTTTTTTTCTGTTCTTCTTTTGTCTAGACTAAACTCTTTCTTCCATGTCCCTTCCTGAACTGGGAACATTACATCTTTTCTGGAACACTTTTTTTTTTAAATCTTATCCAGGTTAAAAATCAATTCTTTTTATTCCATTTTTCTAATGCCACATATCTGGCACTTTTATAACAAGCACTATTAAAATTTTATCTAGGTATATTATATATAGTTATTTGTAAACAGAAAATACATAGTATTCATTTGTGGTTTTCCCTCTGAAGTAACTAGAACGTCAGCCTCATAAATATTTTCTAAGGTGTTGGTTGAGTGAAAGAATTCAGCACAACTATGGTCTATGCTAAACTCAAGTGTTTCTAGTCTGAGGCACTAATGGTGGCTGCCCTAATGTTTATTAAATTCTTCATAGGTCTTTTCATTTAGTCCTTTTATATTCAGCAGATAGTAGGTTTTGTGATAATAATAATAAATATATTACATTTATTTATAATATGTATTACATTTATAATTTTGTATTATTGTACTTGATTCATATTTGTAATGATGACCCATTTCCTCCCAACTAAGCCCTTTCATCACCCCAAATAGTCTGTCTTTCTGTTAAATGTGACAGTTAATCTTGTTCTGCCAATCCTCTCTCTTTAGATCTCTCCCCCATTTACTCTCATGGAAGAGTGACTATTTAACCTCAAATACTGCATATGTGTAAAAACTTGCTGTTGGTCTTTCTGAGTTAAGCTTATACTATTTAACATAATTAGTTTCATCTCAAATTCCATCCATTTCCTTTGAGTAGAATAATATTATCTGAATGTACCATATTTTCTTTATGCATTCCTGTCTTGGTGGATGTCTATTCTGGTTACATGTCTTGACTACTGTGCATAGAGCACCAATAAAATTAAAATATAGATATCCTGTAATGAGTCTTCTGGATGTGCACTTAGAAATGTTATGAGTAGTCTTATTTTTGGTTTTTGAAGAACTCTCAGATTGATTCCTATAGCAGCTACACTAGTTTGCATTCCGGCCAACTGTGTTGGTATTTCTCTCCTCCAACACCAGCATTTATATTGCTTATTTTCTTCATAATAGCCATTCTTTCCAGGGTGAGATAAAATGTAAGTATATTTTAAATTTGTATTGTGTGCATTTGTTGACTGTATTTCTTTCTTTTTCTTCCTTTGAAAACTGTCTATTTCATTATCACATTTGTTGATTGAATAACTAGTTGTTTAATCACTACTGTTTATCTAAATCCTCAATATTAATCATCTGCTAGAATATAGATGCCAAAGATAGTTTTTCATTCTATGAGCAGTCTTCTTACTGTGGTGATGGCCTCATTTTCTGTATAGAAGCTTTTTAATTTCATATAATACCATTTCTCTGTTACTGGGTTAATTCCTATGTAATTGGAGTCCTTTTCAGAAAGTCCTTGCCTAGAACTATATCTTGAACTATTATCTGTGTTTACATCTACCAAGGTAAGAATTACACATTCAATATTAAGATATTTGGTCAGTTTTGAATAGATTTTCTGATAGGCTGAGATATATAAGACAACTTTCATTCTTTTACATGTAGCTATCCAGTTTTTAAAGCCCAACACAGTCCAAGAGCTGAGGAGACTCTTTTGATATAACTGTTTGAATGTATTACTGGGCCTCTTTTTCTATTCCACTGGTGTACATATGTGTTTGTATGCCTTATAACTATCCTGGTTTTATGACTTGGTTCTGTAGCATAATTTGATATTATGTATTGTAATACCTCAAGTATTATTCTTTCTTTTTGGGATTGCTTTGAATTTTAAGTCTTTTGTGCTTCTTCCTTGTTTGTGAATTTAGGATGGTTTATTTTTTGCTAGCCCTATGAAAAAGGCCATTAGAAATTAACAACAATGGCCTTTTGAAAACTTTAGATGCCTCACACTATTATAGAATCTTTTTAAAATACATATGTACATATATAAAAAGGGTTTAAATGAAGTTTACTCTACAAGAGGGCTAGAACTCCTATTAGCTACCACAGAATAACAAAAAAGGTTCCAGTGCCAGGAATGGGATTCTTCTTTTAAAGCTTTCCCAAATACAATCTGGTTAGTCTCTGAATCTTGATCAGTGATAGGGTTATGGATAGTTCCTTATCAACTTTATTATTGGCATATTGAAAAGCAACTAATTTGTATATTAATTTTGTGTATTGATTCTGTTAGTTTTCAAAAAGTGTATTTTCTACTGGAGTTTTGAAGTCTTTTAAGTCTAAAATTGTTGTGTGTAGATAAGAAAGATTTGAATTATTTACTGTTTTTCTTCTTATAAATCATTCTTCTGACTTATTATCCTAGGTAAGACTTGAAAGACTTTATTGACTAATAGCAGATAATACTCACATGGCCCCATTCTTGGTTTTAAACAAACTGTTTTCAGTTTTTCTCCATTTAGCATAATGTTTATTAAAGGTTTGTGTAGGTAGACTTTTCTGTCCTACCAGTCAGCTCCAAAGTACCTACATGGAAACTAATTATTAATTATGAAAGCTAAGCAAATAGCTTAGGCTTGTTTCTAACTATCTCTTATAATTTAAATTGACAATTTTTTATTAATTTTCATGCTGCCATGTCTCTTGTGCCTTGTTGCCTTATGTCTACAAGTTATGTTTCCTCAGCATCTGGCTAGCAGCCTCACCTTCTTCTTCCAAGCATTCTCTCTGCCTCCCAAATCCTGTCTATTGACCGTTTAGCTTTTTTTAGAGTATAAAAAATTCCACGATTTTTTCTTTTTGACTAAATAAAAAGAGTTTTAAGTCTAATATAATAAAACTATAGATAATAAGAAAAATTATGAGGTAAAAATTATATTTACAATGTCCAGTCCATTTGTTTTTATATTTGAAGAAAATACCCTATTATATCTTGGTGAGTCCAAAGATCTGTACCTAATTTACCTTCTATCATAACTAAGAAAAACTACAACTAGACCTACCTACTCTTCAACTTCATAAAAGACCCCAAAAGGATATACTATTACCTAAGTAAGTAGAAAAATCACTGCAAACAACTTCCAAAAATACAGAAATGACATAGACATCTGACTCTTGGACAGTCAACCAAAGTTCCTTTGCAACATTAAATCATCCATCTTTGTCCCAGAGACCTAGAATATCTGGCAGACTCTTCTATGAAGCAGGATTTTTTTTGTTTTACTTTGCTCCTTTATATATATTATATAATAAATATATATATATAATAAAGTCTTTTATCCATGCATCCTCTTGCTTTTCCTTCCTTCCTTCTCCCAATCCTTCCCAGTCAGCCTTCAGCCTCCCTCCTCCCCATTCCCCATCACCTTCCCCAAAAAGGACATGAAGTCCCAAGGTGGATCAGCACAGCATCCACTCCAGACAGGTCCAATTTCCTCATCCTCATGTCAAGACTGGGTTAGGTATTCCTCTGAAGGAAATGGA
The DNA here is from genome assembly GCA_004025045.1 of Sigmodon hispidus. Lineage (NCBI taxonomy): Eukaryota > Metazoa > Chordata > Mammalia > Rodentia > Cricetidae > Sigmodon > Sigmodon hispidus. The sequence goes on from PVIH01006579.1 coordinate 29,935, forward strand.
CTCTGAAGTGCCAGTCCACACATAGAAACACAGTCTGATCCCTCCCCTCGAGGCTCTATATACTGCCCATGTTAGTGGACAGTTGCTTATTCTTGGAGGGTCTAGTTTCTTTTCTTAAAAGTTCCCCAGTGGCTGCTGTTAATTCCATGAGCTCCCTAGAGGTCCAGCCAGCCATCACTGTGGGAATTTTCTTCATAAGTTCTATCCCCTGGCTCATATAGACTCTCTTCCCCTGCTCTTAGGTGGACCTGGAGCTCAGCCCAGTGCTCTGCCATGTATCTCTGCCTCTACCTCTATTCATTGTTGGATATAAGTTCTGTAATGGCACTTGGGATGGCTATTTATTTGAATATAGTGAAAGTCTTGTCTAGGCAATACCTTCACTATTGGTTGGAGGCCTAGCCAGGGACATCCTGTGAGTTCTTGGAGGTGAAACAGGAATTTTAAATGACTCTCACACCTAATATTGGCAAAATTTAGCAGTCGTTTTTCTATGTGTCCTGTTGAATTTATGGCAGAGTTTTCTATGAAGCAGAAATTTTGGAAGACTATTCCATCTTATCTCAGCAAAGTTATACAGTCTTTTTATCTTTGTATCTTGCTTTTCCAGTTTTATATCGAACTGTTAGCAGTCAAGACAAGAACACTTTCTTGCCCAAATGGTTAGCTCTGCCACATTGTAAGCAAACTTCATTTGTTTGATGCCCATCATCTTCTCTGAAGAAAATTGGTACTGCCAAAAGCAGACATGTCTCATTGCCATGGAAAGCCTTATGATATTAAAACACTTAAAGGCCATAATTTATAGGTCTTTGAAGTCTGTGAAGGCCACCTGCCTATCTAAAAAGTCTTTTTGACCTGGAAAAGAATCTATACTTGAAACCATGACTACAAGTTTGTTTGTTATAGGTGACTAATTACTAACCTGCATTTCTTTATTATCCTAAATAGCTTGTAATAATAACTTTAAAGGACTAGAAATTTACATTACATTATTAAACAAGGTGCATAGGCACAATATCTTAAACAAAAGTAAAAATGCACATGGTGTAATAAAAATAATTTAAACTTGCATCACTATTCAAGAATTCATATTATATATAACAAGTAACTGTTCAAAAGAAGAATCAACAATCGACCCATCATCTCTATATTAGAACCCCACTTTTTCCTCTTAGAAAGAGATACTTTAATCCAATCTTCTTTCTTCAGTATTTTTTCTGACTATGATCAATAACAATTTGTAACAAACTCCCCAAATGATGACAAATATCCATAACCCACACAGTGACCAAAAACCACTTATTCCATATCTTAGGAGTATGGGCATTGGGTTCTATAGACTTCTTCCAGTTGTCTATAGACACTGGAATCTTTGGGAAACATTGAGAATGTTAGAACAATAGTCAAGGTCTGTGAGACTCCTCTGTGTTGCTGGGCCATCTCACCCACAGCCACATCCTTGAAGCTGTTCTAAATGTAGAACTCTGAGGAAACTACAAAAGAGGTGCTTTGAAAGGGTGCATCACCTGTGCTACATGTTTTATTGGTGTCAGGTCTCCTTGCTGTAAAAATACTTACATTATCAAAGGTACAATAAATATCTGCATTAACACAGGTATTGACTGTGGATGATATATACAAGCCAACCAAAGATTATTTTTTCATATATATATATTTGAACAAGTAAAATATATGTCTCCTGTCTTGTAGTTACTTTAGGTTTATTTCTTTATGTCTCTAACAAGAATTTTTAGGGTATCTCTCCCCACCAAATCTGATGTTTATCAACTTTGAACAAACCATAGCCTTTTATTTCCTGTAAAAACAAAAGCAATACATTTTATGACTTCCATTTTAAAACTTAACACATTCTTATTTATTTTTGTGAGCCTACCCTTTAAGGTCTGAGACATCCCTCTGCATTTTGGTGGTAATTGTATAGCTTAGTATGTTTGTGTGACCCCTAGCAGTAGGGCCAGGATTTGTTTCTGGTGCATAAGCAGACTTTTTGGAACCTATTACCTTTGGTGGGTTTTCTCATTCAGCCTTGACTCAATATGCCTCAACTAATATGTTATGCTTTGTTGACTCCGATAGGAGGTCTCATTCTTTCTGAGATGTGGATGGTGGGGATTGGTAAAAAGAAGGTGGGGGAGGAGCTTGAGTAGACGAGTGAGAAGAAACTGGTTGGTAGGTAAAATAAAATTTAAAATTTAATTAAAAATTTTTAAGATAAGGTATTCTTAAAATTTCTAGGGTAGTTTATTTTACCAGTCCTTTCCACAATCCCACATTTCCCAGAAGCTGTTTTTTGCTTATCAGCAATAAAAAAATTTAAAGACAACACAATAATGTACAGTATCTAAACTCCCTATGGATTTTTTTTTATCTTTATAGGACTTATCCTTTATATTATTTTATTTTCTAATTAAGGACTATTATATTATTTATAAACTAATTTTTCTATGACTGTCTATGCCTATTTTCTTTGTAAAGCCTATGCACATTTTCTTCAATACATTGTGACTGATTTAGAATTTTTTTTTTACACTTAGATCTTTTTTCTGAGCATTGGCAACATTCTCTGATTCTGTGAGACAAATCTTTTTCGTAAATTTTTAAATTTATTTTACATACCAACCACAGACCCCCCTCATCCCTCCTCCTGCTCTTCCCTGTCCCCTCAACCTCCTATTTTCTTCAAAAAGGTAAGGCTTTTCATGAGGGGTACTCAAAGCCTGCTACATTTAGTTGAAGCAGATCCAAGGCCCTCCCACCTATATCATGGCTGTGCAATTTGTCCTTCCATAAGTAATGAAATCCAAAAAGCCAGATCATGTATCAGGGATAGATTTTGATCCACTGCCAGGGGACTTTTAAACAACCAAGCTATACATACCACTGTCTCCCATATACAGAGGGCCTATCCTAGTCCCATTCAGGATCCACAGCTGATGGTCTAAAGTTGGTGAGTTTCCACTAGCTTGGTTGAGTTATCTGTGTAGAATTTCCCATCATGATCTTGAGCCCACTTGTTCAAATAATCCCTCTTTCCTCTCTTCAACTGGACACTCAGAACACACCCTGGTGCTTTGCTGTAGATCTCTGCATCTGGTTCTATCAAGTATTGGGTGAAGATTTTTATGATGATAGTTGGGTTTGATTTGATTACTGGAATAGACCAGCTCAGGCACCCTCTCCACTATTGCTAGTAGTCTAAGCTTGAGTGATTGTTGTGTATTTTTGGGAACTTCCCTAGAACCAGGTTTCTCTATAACTCCATGGTGTCTCCTTCTATCAAGATATTGTTGTCATTGTTCTCACTTCTATTGCTGCCCCAGGCCATAGTTTACTCAGGAGGTCTCATCTATTTCTCCTTTCCAGGGTGATCCATGCATTACTTTTAGGACTTTATTTGTTAGCTACGTTCTCTGAAGCTATGAGTTATAGTCTGGTTATCCTTTCATTTATATCTAGTATCATCTTATAAGTGAGTACATACCATGCTTGTCTTTCTGAGTCTGGATTACCTCACTCAGGATGATTTTATTAATTCCATCCATTTGCCTGCAAATTTTATCATGTCATTTTTATTGCTGAGTAATACACCATTGTGTATGTGTACCACATTTTCTTTATACATCCTTTAGTTGAAGGACATCTATGTTGTTTCCATGTTCTGTCTATTATGAATAATGCTGCTATGAACAAGGCTGCTATGAACAAGGCTGAGCAAATGTCTTTGTGGTATGATTGAGCATTTCTTGGGTATATGCCCAAGAGTAGTATCATTGGGTCTTGATTAGATTGTTTCCTGAGAAGTCGCCATATTGATTTCCAAAGTAGCTGTACACATTGCACTCCCACCAACAGTAGAGTAGTGTTCTCACTCTATATCATCTCCAACATAAACTGTTATCTGTGTTTTGGATTTTAGCCATTCTAACGGGTGTAAGATGTTACCTCAGAGTCATTTTGATTTGCATTTCCCAAATGACTAATAATTTTGAGCAACTCCTTAAATGTCTTTTATCAGTTTGAGATTATTTTGTTGAGAGTTCTTTGTTTAGATCTGTAGCCCACTTTTCAATTGGATTGTTAGGTATTTTGATGTCAAGTTTCTTGAATTCTTTATATATTTGAAGATCAACCCTCTATCAAATGTGAAGTTAGTGAATATCTTTTCCCATTCTGTAGACTATTGTTTTAGAGAGGCGAATTTTAAACTGCTATGTCAGCTAGGGGGCCAGCTGAGCTTAAAGCATGACATTGGCACATGGTGCTGGTGGCTGACTCTAACCCACAGGCAGTTGCCCAGGACATGTGTCTTTGTAAAGAGACCTGCCTGAGAAATTGTAGCATGAGAAAGCTGTGTTTGGCTCTGTTTTATGTGTTTGGAACCAATTTTTAAGCTTTCTTAGGTCCTATGTAGAAATATATGTCCCCAATGTAGAAATATATGTCCCCAATTGGACAACATTTCTTGCTACTTTTTCTCTTTCCACAACAGGTTTATTGTATGTGCCCCTTGTTATGTTAAAATATGTCCCCATTTCTCCTAGTTCCTTCAAGATTTTCTCATTTAGAGATATTGAATTTTTCAAAGTTTGTTTCTGCATTAGATGAGACAATATGAAATCTTATTTGTGTGCTTTATTGCACAGATTTATTTGCATATTTAAATAATTTTTATGTCTCTGGAAGGAAAATAATGGGTAATGATATATGATCTTCATGAGTTCTTGAATGAGGTTTGCAAGTATTTGGTGGGACTTTTTGATCTATGTTCAACCAAAGAATACATCTATTTTTTCTTCTTATAGCTATTGTTCTGGGCTGGAGAGAATGCTTAGCCATAGGGCTAGGTTCACAATCAAAAATATTTATTGTTCTGTCTTATCTGATCTTGATATCTGGAACATGTAGACATTGTAAGATGAATTTGGTAGTGCTTATTTTATGTCTATTTTGTGGAAGGGTTTGAGAAGCATTGATATCAGCTCTTCTTAAATGTGTAGAAGTCCTTTCAGTCCAGGGATTTCTTTGTTTTGGGATAGCTTTTTATGGCTATTCAATCTTATTCCTGAAAGTCCACATAATAAAATTTCAGTAGGATAAACATAAGTTGTGTATGTATTAACTGTAGTATTAAAAAGATGATAAGAAAAATAATGCTCATCAGTAATGAAATAATTCATAGAAGTTTTGTTAAAGAATGTGAGTTGAAGAGCATGTTGTATAATGTTTATTTTAGAAATAATGCTAAAAGTTACTGTTTGCCTAATTATTGTCAGGAGTAATAAAAACCTGTATAATGGTATAAACTTTTGGTAAGGATAGGAGAAAGAAAAGTGATAAGATGTACCAGCTGCCTGGGATTCTTCTCTATAGCATTCACCTCTCCACACTACCTACCTACTGCCTCTGGACACTGAACCTTTCATCATGACTGTAAGCTCCTTGAACAGACACATTGTCATTTCAGCTTTATGGTCGTAACAATGAGTTCCATAAAATAGATAATCATTATCATATGGTAAGACATGTTAATAAAAATAATACCCTACAAAGAATCCACATATGAATGTTGGGTGTTCGTTAAAGGAAATCCACAATACTCTGCGGTTTTTATAATATAGCAAAGTGCATAGAAAGGGCCTGAAGAAACCAAGTCCTTGCTTTGAAAATGGCAAGAGGCTGTGCATGACTTTCTTCAGCATTGTCATCTAGATAGAGCAATAAAAATACACTCAAGCAATGCAATGTTAAATTACCTTGATTACATACTCTGATATAGTAATTTCCCCCCTTCCTTAGTCCATGTTCTTTATTTTTGAAATGTCAAGGAAACAAATTAGAAGAAAATATATACATACCTTCATGCTACTCTCGGATAAGGTATGAGTCTCACTCTAGAAAGCACACTAAGTAGCCTCTGTCTTAGCTTCTTTTTTATTCTACTGACTGAAAATCTTGACACCTACCCACCACTGTCTTGGGCCCCTGAGCCTTGACCCTCATGGATTTTTGAATGTCCTGCCCCTTTAGTCTCATGGTCATGACATATCTTGTATAAGTAAGTGTTCAGTAACCATGTGGTTAACTGTACTGAGAGGAATAAAATTGAATGAATATACTTACATAATGTAAATGGGAAAGGGATTAAAACAGAATGAAATAAGGGTATATTGCCCAAAATACTAAGTCACTTATGATCTTACAATGGGGGTGGGTAAGAAGTTAACTTTTTAGTTCTTATCTGGGCAGAGTTAAAGAGCCAAGAAGAATGAGAAGATATACATAATGTGGGTGCATCTGTGTATGTATCATGTATATATAAATATATATGAATAAGATAGATTGGTTAATGAGTCAATTGTATAAACACTCTTGCATACCAGAAATGCAAAATAGTAGGAACAGACTTTCAGTAAAACAATGATGTGTTAGTCCACAGCATATAATTAACCCATAATTGGTCCATCATGTAATCCACGCATACTTAATCTGATCCTTACAGAATTCTGACATGCTCTCAAACAGCACTTCTTTTTTGGCACAATGAGAAACATGCAATGATCTCACTGTTCTCTGTCTATGATCGTCTCATCTCTACTCTGAGTTCCAAGCATCTTAGGCTTTTTTCTCAGCTGGCAAGCACAGACCCCAGATGCCATGCTGTGGAAGATATGTATCTTCTACATCTGGTTTCTTAGGAGATTTGACAAGCCTCTGTGCTGACAGTTTCAGAAATGCCTTTGGTCTCATCACATGATGAAAACTTCCAACTGGCTGGAACAATTGGTGACCATAATTTGGGTGGACACTAGACAAAAAAGAAAAATGGCTGGTTTTGTCCAACTAATGAGAATGCCTTGAATAAGTGATTAGTTGCTTTTGACTTGCAAAGAATACTATTCCCAAAGAACTGTCCAGACTGAAAACTAAATTCCACCCCCACCATGAATCTTATAAGTTGCACACAACTAATTTTTACTAATTTTTTTGCATCAGAGAGAACATTCCCAGAAACATGGATTGCAGCAACTCTATCAAACTCATCCCATCTGCATCCTAGATTTGGAAGAAAAATTAAGTCAGCAACTCTATATCTTTAAATTTATGGTAAAAAATAAATAAGCAGGCACTGAAATGGGAAAGGATTTTTGAATAATACATAATAAACAAGAGAGAACAAGGTCCAACAGGTATTAATGCTTCAAGTGGGCATGTATAGAAGCAAAGGAGAGCAGAAAATAGAAAAGGACAGGTTTTTATGCAGCCTCTGTATCAGGGAAGGCAGGCTGTAGTCAGGAAGATGAGTAAAGATAAGATGACACCATTCTGTGCAAGTTACTCTAAAGCAGGCCACCTATTTTTGAGGCCTGAACTCTTACATTGTAAAATACGTAATTATAGTTCAAATTTATTGATCTTTTGATGGTTTAAACAAGACAATGTATCTGTATATAACAAAGAGTATGCATTAAAAAAAAAAAACGAGTGTTGAGAGTTTGCCATATGATGTACACTATGCTCAACCCCTTATGAAGAGTGGCTATCATACTTTAGAAGGTGAAATTGCTAACGAGGACAGCTGTGTAAGAATAAAGCAGAAGAGGGAGTTTTCTGAGTATGTTCCTGGTTAGAAACGTGATCAGCCAGCAAGGACTCACATTCACGAATGCATCCACAGCGGCCACAATTCCCTCAGCTGCAGTGAGCAGCCATTTCCAGCAGGGGACATCCACAGCTCAGCCAAGAGAAGCTTGTCCAGCTCCAAGATGATGAATGGAGATGAGAAAGCATCGAGATATGAGCCTGGAACCAGCCAGTTATGGCACTATTTCCATAAAAACAATAGTTCAGGAAAAGGACCTCCCAAGCCTCCTGAGCTGTGAGCTGCTAGGAATGGCAGTAAATCTGAGCTTCTCTCACTTCTCTAATTACAAGCTGAGGCTGGAGAAAGATTTTCCATCTTACTGACCTAACAGGGAGGGGGCGGGGTAGAGGTATGACATATTCCCTTTCACCTGAGGCACGCCAAGGTAACCAGGTGTCAGAGACTCACAATTTTGGCAGGACCATGCTGGGAAGACTTCATGGCTTTGAATTTGCTTTTGCTACTGTCTGGAATCCCAGGCTTTGTTCATTATCTGGTCAGGACCCAGAAAGATGATAGCTACAAGTTAGTTGTGTCCTGAAGCCAGTGGTTCTGATTCGCTGACAAATATCTAATAACTATCTGGGGGGGAGGGGTATACTTGTGGGTACATTACCAAATTCATATTTTATTCTGACATAGATGCATAGAAACAATTTACACAGCTTTATGGTAAATGCCTAAGAGCTAGTTCTTACTCCAGTTATTTTTTCAAATTCTTGTAAGTCTGCTTAACCTAGCATTCAATTCAATGGGAGCGGCTTGCCAGTGTTTGCTTAATCTCAGGATCAGCAAAGAATGTCTCAGTGAGTGTGGTAGTGATAGAAATGTTTACTAGTGTTTTTATTTATTTTATCAATGAATGACAAAGTGAAACAACAGAGCTGTATAGTTCAAACTTTATTTGTTTATTAGTTTCACAGGATAAATCTTTGCTGAATCCTCTGGCAGTCTTTTAAATACTGAAAATATTTCAATTATGTATCCTGTATATAATGCAATCTTTGAAGACAGGATGAAATCTTATTAAACAGCCAATACAAGTCTAGAAAGGTTTACAAAAAGTAAATCAATTCCTTACTTACAGTTTTTGTCAGTTTGCATGATGTAAATACTTTTACCACATGGTATAAATACTTTTACCAGGAATAGCTTCATAAGAAATAGTTGAATAGTGAAGAAACCTAGTCAACCATTATATAGTGCTTCCAGCATATGTTAAGTATAATCCTTCCAATACCAAAATTATTAAGAACTGGTTAATTCTCATTGCTCAACATTTTATTAGAATACAAGGAATGTCTACATAATACCCAGCACATGATAATCGTAATTATAAAGAAAGAAGACCAAGAGGTAGATGATATTTCTAAAATGAAGGTGTGTGCTCAAATTTTAGAAAGCATATGAAAGCCACTGTGGAATCAGCTACATATTTCTTTCAATGGCCAGAAAGTATGTTTCACTACATTAAAGGGAAACCTCTAACAGAGAACCCAAGGCCTCAAGAGACAAAGGGACACATTTGAGTCCAATCTGCTAAGACAAGATCAATCTAGGATAAGAAGACAGTCTGGTTTCAAACACTGTGTAACAAATAAGGGAAACACCACTGAACACTCTCTAATTTAGTTTTTAAAAACCCTACAAATGTAGATGGTACAGAAAGATGCCTGCAAAGGAAAGGGGCAACTGCTGGCAATACTCAATAGTCCTCCTCATCTCTATTTTAAAGCACTGCATATATATATATGTATATACATATATATATATTTGCAAATGTACACTCATACTTTCACGTCTATAGAAGTATATGAGTTAATTTGCCACTTCAATATTTTCAAATAATGACTAAGCCTTTTAACTGTCAATTCTTTAATTTTTTTGTCCTATACAGAGGATAAAATTGCTAGGTTAAACTACCTCCTAAAGACTTTAGGGAAAGAATATTTTTTCAAAATTCATTGACATTTTGTGTTTATAACAATGCTCATTTGATAGCATGTTAGCTAAAGTGATACATACTAGAGTAACATAAGGATAGCTGGAATTTGTCTGATGCTCAGAGATACATTTCCTAGGCCAGTTTAAACTCCAGGACAACCAAAACCAAAGGTGAGAAGAAGTCACTATAAATGAGTTTTAAATATGTTTCTTAACATATTCAAATACTTGTAAGATAATTCAAAAGGGAGGAGATTCCTCTAGAAAGTCTCTCAATTTATATAGATGGGAAAATAGAGCCTCAGAAAAGGGTGAAGGATCTCCTCTGGTGAGCTGATTTGTTAGGCATAGTGTTCTTGAATAAGGTTTGCTGTGTGAATAGATGGATCCCAAGAACTCTAGACAGTTCTCATGCTCCAGAATTTTAAAATACTCTGATAACTGAGCATAAGTCATATGAACTCACAGAGAACAAAGTCGCAAAGATAAGGCCTACAAGGGTCCAAACCATGACCCGTGTATACATATTTTACATTTCAGTTTAGTATTTTTATATCTTTTCTGGTCGTGTGAATGACAGGGTCTCTGTTGCATGTATTTTCTTTTGAGCTCTTTTACTTCTGTTGGTTTACCTTGTCCAACTTTGATGTGATTTTTTTTGTTGTTGTTTGATTTTATTCATTTTATTTTTGTTATGTTGGGTTGTTATGTCTTAGAAGCCTGTTCTTTTCTAAGGAGAGGAAAGGTAAAGTGGGAAGAACCAGAAGGAATAGATGGAGGGAAACACATAATCAGAATATAGTGTATGAGAAAATCCATTTTTAATAAAATAGTGGAAAAAAGTATCCAGATAAGGCAGAAAAGCACTGATAGGTAGAGAACCTAGGCTCTCATTCTAAATCCCTACAAACTGTTAGATGAATACTACAACTATGTTTTATAGTATCAATAACAGACCATGCAAACAATGCATCTCTCTTGTGTATGTAAAGGGGTTCCATAGCACATGTTTGAATGTATGTCTCCCAGTGGCATTATTTGAAAAGGATATGAGGTCTCTAGGTGTTTGAGTCTGTCTGGTAGAAGCACTTCACCAGGGCTGACCTTTGAAGAGTGTAGCGTAATACCCCGGCCTCTGGTTCTAAGTGTTCTTTGCTTCCTGGATCTTACATTATAAATATATGTCCTCTCTCATTTGATCATGTCTATTATGTACTGAGAGGTTCCAACCTGCCTTTCTAATTACAGTGGACTGAAATCCTCTGAAACTGTGAGTCAATTAATTTTTCCCAGTGTTACATTATTCTGTCAGGCATTTATGATTATGGTGATGCTAACATAACTGAGGCAACTATATCACCACATAGTTTTTATAAAGAAAAGGGATGGTAAAGTGGATGGTAACAATCATCAGTGCTCATGTTTCACATGCAGTGGCTTTTCTTCTGGTGATCACTGTTTTCCCTAGTACTCATATGAAAAATGCTAACTCAAATCTAAATGTGAATCATAGGCCATGTCTTTCTATTCCCTATAGTCTTCTACTTTATTTTTTTTATTTTTCTCCACAAGACTATATCAACTATTTGGTACTTTACATTAACTCATTCTTGAGAGGTGAACATTTGTCAATGAAGATGTTAAGTGAAGAGACTGTTCAGGCAGGGATGGAAGCTACTTCTTTGTCCTATGTGAAAATAACACCTCTGGAAATAGTAGCTGCACATCAGCTTTAAAGGAAAAGTTTGCTTTCCTTAAAGGGAAATGGCTTTTGAAGGTACCACTTCTCCTTTCTCTTCCCTGCACAAGTTTTGTTTGATAATGTCCAAAACACTGTTCAACTGTTAAATGTTTCCCCACAGCATTAAAGCTCAACTATGTGGCAAAGAACACTGGCAGAAATGGTGCTGCTAGTCAAATTCTATTACACAAACACAGGGAAATGGGCAGAAGGTGAAAGTAACTCAAAATCGCATAAGCATCCTACGTAAGGTAAAAGAAAACTGCACTTGTCTAAAACTACCCCAAAAGAAAAACAAACCAGCAGGCTTACATTTGAAACAATCCAAATTGGTAGGTGATGTATCTGATATGTCCTAGGACAAGACACAGCTGCAAAGTGCCAAGAGTTTCCCTGCTGAGATCAAAAAGTAAGCAGTGATACATGGGAGAAAATCATGTGCAGTTTTCATACTTATAGTTTGACAATCACTTATGTTGTTACTTTGAGCAAAGTGTTATCTCTCCCTTCTTAACCAGGGTATCTAGCCAAGTGTGGCACGAGTGAATAAATGAGTGAAACTGTTGTTATAAAAGTTGCTGCAGATGTCATAAATCAGAAAGATATTTCAGTTATTATTGAGTAGTCAATGGCAAAATTGAGGGTTTTTTAAATTTTAATTCAATCGTAAGATGAGGTCTTTTAGAACATACATATTGGTGTGTAACATGTCCTAGTTTTCTTCTGTAGTTTGGATCTATCTCTATTAGCAGGAGTCTAGAATTCTGTTGTTCATATTGTCCATGTTGCCTTATTTAGCTGTATTGTAATCGGTTTTGTGATCTCCCAGCAAAGCTTAAAGCAGAAATATCTTTCAAATAGTGTGTTTTATTTTTTACTTTTCCATTCAAGAAAATTAAACTGGGGTTTGGAATGTAGTTTAGTTGGTTGAGTCATTGCCTAAGATACATAAAACCCTGGGAGACTGAATCAAAACTGCATAAAATGGGATGGTACATAACTGTTAACACCAATACTCAGAAGGTACAGATAGAAAGGTCTGAAGTTCAAGGTCATCTTCAACTATCTTACAAGTTCCCTCAAGCATCTGCATGAGAGAAACCCTTCTCCAAAAGGAAAGAAGGAAAGAAAATATATTGTGTGTCTTTCACAACTTGGCACAAATGTAGAAATATCTGTGAGGGTGGGATCTTATCTGAGAAAATGCCTCAGTGAGATTGGCCTGACAGTGTGTGATGAAGTTTTGGTAAATTAATGATTGCTGTGAATTCATCCATCTGACAGGAGTGCCATGACCAGGAAGGTATTTCTGAGGTAGATAAAACAGGCTAAACAAATCATGAAGAGAAAGGTAGTAAACAGCAGTCCTCCAAGGCTGCTACTTGTTTACCTGCCTCACTCCTTTGGATGATGAACTGTAATGTGGAAATATAAATATAAGACAGACAAACCATTTCCTCCCCAAGTTGCTTTTGGTCATGGTGTTTTATCACAGCAATAGAAACCCTGATTAAGAAAATCAGACCAACATACAGGAAGAAAGAAGGAAGAAAATAAACTTAGTTAAAAATAATTATATCACACAAGGAAAACATTTAATTAAACTAATTGTAACTTATGTTTCTAGACTTGAAAAATTTACTCCAATTATAGCATATCATTTACTGTATCATACAAATTCCTATTATCCATTGTTCTATCCCATAACATACTAAAAAATATGGCTCCTAAGACTTAGTGGTTACCACATTCTAGATGTATGTGTCATACCTCTACAGTATGTATGGTGTCCATTGTCTCTCTTATATATCTAAAACAATCTTACACATTTGATTCTAGACATTAATATATGTCAGCAGCAAACCCCCAGGAAGCATCAGTGACAAAACTGAAGCAATGAAGAAATTAGTTGTTGATGTTTCTTACTTTTGAGTTTACTAATCTTATGTCATTCCTGATATTACAGCCAAGAGAACCATTAACCCTTGTTTCTTAGGTTTCCAAATTTACAGAACTCTCCAAAGAAGGTGCAAAAATCACAACTTCCCAAAAGCTCAGTTCCACTACACAAAGAACTAAGTGACTGTCATCCCATTCTGCATTTGCATATACCCATTTATTCCTTCCACATCTAATGGGCAAAAAATCAATATCTATCTGAGAGCAAGGGTATAGGGAATAATTGTTATAACAATCTCCTTGTGTAAAAGCTCCTGCAGAAATTGATATTAAAAATATCCCCAATGTGTGGCTGCTATTCTCTAAGGACTATAACTCACTCTTAAGTCAATTAGTATGAGGCCAGGAGGAAAAAGGGTCACCTTAAATCATTCAGCTACAGCCTTTAACTGGTGTAAGGCATACTAAATTCACCGAGGACAAGGCAGCATTTCCGACGGGCAGGAAAGTGAGAGTTAAGACCCACCTCACTCCACCCAACTGCTGAAGGCAGGGCACTCAGGCATCCTTTTAGTGCTTTTCTTTCTTGCTTTTCAATTTGTGTCCTTGCTCATTTATTATGCATTCTTCCTGTACTTGATCGTAATGTCACTGGGGGTCCTTCATAGCATACCGTATCAATGTGGACTCTGTTCGCTTCTCAGAGTTTCTTAATGTCTGGCAGAGTCGACTCCAATGCAATTCTTCCTTTCAAGTTAGGTCCCCCATGTGTGTAGCATTAATTTCTCTGGCTGCATGTAATTCATTCGGGGACTCAGACCAGCTGAGAACCACATATGGAAGTCCAGATTTACAGGGCGGTTTTTATTTTGTCCCTTGCCAGCCCAGAGGAAACAATTTTCTATTTGAATTTTGAGTGTATGCCTTCCTTGTGTAATCTACTAGAGATGGTTGATTAAGGAGCTACATTTAACATGAGGCCCATCAGGGTAGCGGGTTGGACCAGTCAGTAATGTTCCACAGGCTTTGTGGTCCTCCCTTTAAGCATCTCTCTCATTTTCCTTGTCTAAATAAGCTTCAGCTGCTATGTATGCATGTTGTTGCCATGGGCTCAAAAGTCATCCCTATATAGATCCTTCCACAAACAGTTTCCTCCACCTCCTGCCCCCATATTACTTATTCTTCCTTTAGCTGTCTGACCTTGTTATCCTTTTTCTTTTGTACTAAGTAGGCTCTTGCTCCATAGCAGATCAGTACTCATTCCACTCAAGGAAGATAGGAGTTGTTAGTCTAGATACACCTTGTAACATTAATAGAAATTTAAAAAAGCTTCCTACATCTCTAAGATACTTAGATTTCAAATAAAATTCAAGATCACATTCTACCCTCATAAAACAATCGTGTTCCCAACAGATTGATCCTGAATTTGTCCTGTAATCAGTGGCAATCTTGAACTTCTAATCCTCCTGCCTCTGTCTTCCAAGTTCTGATATTGCACTTGTGGTTCATTTGGGAATCAAGTCAAGAGCTTCATGAATGCTAGGCTGAGCTGTATATCCAGTTTGGCCCCAAGAATTTTAAAAGAAAAAAAAAATGGTGCCCAGAACACAAAGAAAGGTGCCAGAACTGAGATTCAATCTTCTATGTGTTAGATGCATTCCCATTTCTGATTTCTAACTAGCCTTCCTCTATTCTTCCCAAAATATTGACATTTTTTTCTCTGTATCATAATCTAATTATTATTGGGGAAACAAAGGATGAAGATCATTGCCAAAGCATGTGGACAATGTCTGGAAGAGAATTTCTGGCCAAGCTTCTACAGACAGGTTTTCCAATTTCGAGCACAAAGTATACAGGTCCGTGCAGACTTTATGTTCCTGCAACCAAAATCTGGAGTTTATTTCTGTCCTATGTTTCCATCTAGGCCACCTGGAATGGTACATTTCTTTTCTGGTATGCTGGAAGTTTTCTGTTTTGTTGGAAGTTTCATACCTTACAAAATATACTGCATGATAAAAACTCAGTTACATTGGAGCTGGAACAGGAGAATCTTTTCCAGTTAACTGTATTTACATTAAACATTTATCCTGTTGTGCAGTATAGTTATTTTTTTTTAAGTAAGACAAAAGGCTGTAATATCCCGGGTCTAAAATTAAGAAACTAACTGAGCAAATGTGACCAAGGAGGACAGCATGGGCAAAGGATGCAATTAAAGAAGTGATAAACTATGGAGGTGCTTGAGAAGTAGAACATAGCCATCAAATTGTGTGGGGGTGGAGGGAGCAGCAGTAAATCAAGAGCCCTGGATCAAATAAAATGGGGACAGTAGAGAGCACAAGCAGACTCTTGTTCCACAGCAAAGACAGTGTTCACTCCAATTAAGGAAGTTAAGAGTTGGGAGTTCAGACACGCCCTATTTTGCTTGAGATTCTAATTGAGACCCACATCCTAGCTCAAAAGCACTTCTACTCTAAAGTCCTCATGTAGGTTAAAATAATTCATTAGACTTCTGTTAGTCATTGACCTACAAATGCATTTACATGGTAATTGTTCCTGGTCCACTTAACTCAATCATTTGGTTGTGTCCCTATGCTTCAGAAGATTACACCTACTGGGTTATGACTTCGACCATCTTTTAAGACAAAAAGCAAACCAACTTTGGTTGCTCTGTAACTGACATTTAGTAAACTGTATATACTTAAAGTGTTATAATTGATATGCATTGAGCTTAAGTATACAACAGTGAATTAGGCAAAACAAACTATATTCATACCCATCCCTACTACACTTTTGTGTTCTTGGTAATCCTTCCTACCTGTCTCACACTGATTGCCAAACCCAGTAACTCTCATCTGCTTTTCATAACTATAGGCTGATATTTGCTACATTTCTGTCAATGAATTTATATTTTATATTTTCCATGGCCTCTCAAGAAATTATTTTGAGTTTCATGTTGTTGCATAAATTATTTTTCCATTGATATATATTTAATTGCATATATTGGAATTTGCTTATACTTGTTTTTGGTGACAGACATGTAGGTTGTTTGCACCTTCAGACTTTTACAAATACAAAGCATAAGCCTTTTTTGAAATATTGGCATATGCATACATTGTTTTCTCTTAACTTTATATCAAGAATAATAACTGGATGGCATAATAACTATGTAGAAACTTTCAGATTATTTTCCAAAGTAATTGTATTCCTTCACATTCCTATCAGCTGCATAGGAGAAAGTTTATTTCTCCTTGTCTTCAACACCTGACAATTTTACCTTTTTTCTTACCAAAAGGGAAAGCAATAGGAACCTTCAATATATTTTCCATTCACTAGCTGAGAGACTACTGCAAGATAATCTAAGTAACTGGTTATATACAAGTGCAAAAACTCGGAAAAATCTATTGTGAGAACTAGATATGCAAATACAGCTGCTAAAAATACAGAAAAGGCAAGCACCATTGGGGTTAGAAATAGGACTTGAGTCCTCTCCTCAGCCATAACCATCATTTCTTGGTGATGCACAGAACTCTCAGCACACCTGTGACAGGGAAAGGGAATGTCTTTAAAATGAAGATGCCTCATTGGCGCTTTTATTAGTTCTTCCTGCCAGGCAGGTTCTGCTTCCTTCTAAGGGCTATAAGTAACAGGATCTTCTTGAAGAATTCCTTCCTTGCTTGAGCATGGCATGTGACCAATGAATCCATAGGAAAAATATATACTGAGAGCTTCTGGTAAAAGTATCTTCAAAAAGAGATGCCCTGAGGTAGTATTGGTCTTATTTTCTAGAGATAGCCATCAATGTAAGCCATAGATATAGCAGCCAAGCTCCAGCTCTAAGCAGAGAAGCAGGTATCAGATGGTGGATAGCTGAGCAGAAAGGTAGTAGCCCAGTGAAGATGGTTGAACTACTACAAATGCCAACTCTGAAGTTACCCTTACACAGACTTCTTGCAGTACAAGATACATTTTCCTTATCATTTAATCCACTTTTTGTTTGACTTTCTTTTCCATGACTTGAAGCATCTTAATTGAATCAACTTAAAAATTACAGACCAATCACCAGACTAAGTCCCTTCAAATAAGTGATCCCATTTAATTTGAAAGGCAAGGTCATGGGATAATTATTGCTTTGCTCATTTTAGAGATAAGGAAACTGAAACTCTGAGAGGTTAGCTGACCTACCTAACTTTAAACTGATAACAAGTGGTGAAGAGTCAAATCAAAGACTGTTTGAATGTAAAGCCCATGCACTTTTTATTAAACTATGACAACTCATGGGCGAGACTGTGGTATAAATGCAAATTTAATTAGAAGATATATTCACTTAATTAATTATGAAGACAGCAACATGCTGACTATTTTATTAAGGTGACAGAGTTCAACTGTATTTTTATATATCTCTGGAGTCTGATCATAGCAATCTGAAAAATGCTCAGATAATCATATTCTTTCACTTGTGATGTTTAAGCACCTGCTTCCTCTCAGGCACATAGCTCAACTTTGTAAGAAGCAAAAATTCAAGATACAGTGACTAGGAGTCCTAATTCTCTCCCACACTATTTGAGTTCCAGAGGAGGCACACAATACCTAGCCAATGCTCAAGTCTCAGAATTACATTAAATATTACTGTA
Organism: Sigmodon hispidus; assembly: GCA_004025045.1. Taxonomy (NCBI): domain Eukaryota; kingdom Metazoa; phylum Chordata; class Mammalia; order Rodentia; family Cricetidae; genus Sigmodon; species Sigmodon hispidus. The sequence goes on from PVIH01006579.1 coordinate 47,816, forward strand.
ACCTGTTCTTAAGTTCTGTATATGCTCAGGGTTAAAAATCACCAAATAATAAATCAAATATTAAATAAATAGATAGATAGATAGATAGATAGATAGATAGATAGATAGATAGATAGATAGGTAGATAGATAGAAAGAAGGAAAAACAAAGAAAATTAAAGGGCCATTTACCAGGAAAAATAAATAAATTTCAGAAACATTCCCATAGATCTCTAAATGAGAAGGGTTAATGTAAACCCAGAAGGATTAGCCTAAAGGAAGCCTCTAGGTATTCTTCTAAGTTTTTCTTGATGGCTCTTCATGTTCATCACAGAGGAAATTTACCCGGGGATCTTGGGGTGGTGCTGAATTGATGCAGCTTGGGGTGGCACTTGAATTACTAGAACTCTGATCAGAACTCCATGAGAACTGAGTTCACAATGAAAAACATAAGTTAAGCAACCAGCATGTGGTAACCTAATTCTTCCCAACATAGCAGGTTCTTGGTGGAAAATAACTAACAAATTTAAAAAGGAAATTTTCAAACCAAACCAACCAGTGCAAAACAGAGATGTGTATCAGACCGCAGAATACTCTCCCCCAATGGAAGCTGTAAAAATCCTCTGCACCTGAGCTGTTTAAAAGTAGCCTGGTTAAAATAATTGAAAATGTGCTCCAGGGAACAATCCATTAGTGACCAAGGATGTGGTAGATGAATGGATAGATGCCTTAATGCCCTACTTTCATGGCACAGCTTTCTGGTCATTTATGTATTTGTTATCTTCTGAAATTTTTTCAAAACTTTATTTTTTGAGTCATTTCCAGTCAGTCATTGACTGAGTATTAATGCAAAAGTACTTTCTAGTAAAAATAAATCTATTTAGGGTCACAGCAAAACAGTATCCTGATCTTTCCCATCTTACAGTCATGGGAAGGGGATGGGAAGGGCATTCAGACATCACCAATTCCTTACGCAACCCAAAGTAGACAGGGAGGACAGCAGAACTGAATTATTGGCTTCAGCACCAACTCCTTGATTATATTTAAATAAAAATGTCTCTGAAACAATAAACCCTTGTTTTAATTGGTTACCTCCCTTGTAGTCCTACATGTGTGTGATATAGTGAGTATGATTTGTTAACTTCCATGGGTATGCATTTAAAAAGCTTAAAACCATGTTTATAATGTTAGACCCAACCTTTGGCTATTTAAATATGATGGTGCCTCTTAATTGCTCTGAATTTTTTATAAGTAACAAAGAGATGTAATACTTTTTTTTAACCTCATATATATTTTTGAGAGTATCAGTGGGAGCTTTTAAATGGGATTTCATTGAAGATTCTCAAGCACTAGAGATATTACAACAATTGGAATTACATTCAAAATAATGATAAAAAGTATAATGGTAAATATTATGATGAACTCTTTTACAGTTAACATGAAAGAAAAGAAGCACAGGAGATGACATCAAGGAATGGCATGAACTGTGCCTTGGTTATGATGCTTGTTGGCATTTGTGTGTGTGTGTTTGTGTGTAACATTTATAGCCTTGTGGATCTTCACAGCAAAGGCTTAAGGACTTACAGCCTTCCTCTCAAAACAGTCAAAAGACCTAGTAAATTGTAAGGAAGTCATACACAAACAAAGTTGCCTGCATTTGCAAAAAGCAAAGGCACAGTTACTTTTCGATTGAATTATTCTCAGTCATATGCAATTACCAAAATGCAGTTAGGTCGTGCATTGTGAAGAGAAGAAAGACACAGCATCACTCTTATTATTTCAGCTGCAGTGGAGCAAGTGAATACAAAGCACCACATTATATTTCTCCTGGTGTTTCTTTCTGTGAGTTGAGTTTCTCAGAAGAAAAAAAAAAATCACCGCTATCTTTTGTATACAACTTTCCATGTTTCCTGTTTCTAAGCTTGTACCAGAGTTCTATTAACATTCCACAGCATGACCATTTGAATCTCTACAGCACCATCTAATATATTGTGAAATATTAAAGTATTTTGTGTAAAACTTAAAATTTCTATTGTCAAATTAAAATTAGCATTTCACAGCGCTGTTGAATTCAAGTAACAATTGGTCAGTCTCAATCTGGACAGTTATCCAGCCTGTCTTCCAAGTCTCAGTCCTTGACTTGACTTCTGGAGTGTCTTTAGAAAGCTTCAATTTCCTCAGCTACAAAATGAAAACATAACAGATCCCATCACTCAGAGTTCTGAATATTTAATGTTAGTGCATCCAGGTAGCTTAGGAATGGCATAGTGTCTAGTAATATCATATGGTCATGCAGGATGAGGAGATGGTATTGAGGATGTTTAGGTGACATTTACTTTCCAGTCTATAAGCATCTTGAATGATTTCTGACAAGACTGGCATTGTCCTCTGAGGCAGTGGTTCCATTATTCTTCAGTTTCCTACCATCATTCCAAACAACAGCAGTTCCAACCTAGGTCACTTGAGATTTGATTTTTTTTTCTTTTAACCACAATTGCCAAATATTATTCTAAAGTATAACAAATAAATTTTATTATAAAGAATAAAGATTTGTTTCTTTCCTGGAACATTTCTAGACTTTTAAAATTAATTGTTAAAATAATATAAAACCTAATAGATTTCATGATAGCATTGGGATGCCATATTTTTTTGTTTCATAATACTGTTTTTTGTTGAACACCTCCACAGACTCCTCTTTCCCACTCTCCCTGGATTCTGCTGGTTCCTTTCTTCTTTGTCTCCTTCTGCTTTCATTTCACATATAGTCTATTACACACTTATCCCTCCCGATAGACAAACATCTATTTGTTCCCCTCTTAGTGACCCCTTTCTTGTTTCATAAACTCTACCCCCACATATCCACATATAAAAATCAAAGGCCAGAATCCACATAAGAAAGAATACCTGTAGCATTTGTCTTGGTGCTTTCTGGCATTTTAGTTTTAGTTTTTTCAATGTACTCTCCACTCTGATGCAAGGGGAAATATTTTAAAAGTTAAGTAAGTGTTACAGGTTCTCTCTGTACTTCATGTTCTTAAAAGCAGTGCCAGATAACAGAGCAAGCTGATCAGTGAAGTGTGTATTATAGCCTAGGGTTTTGAGGATACATAAACATTTTAAAATGTATTGTCATAAATAATATTAAAATTATTTAAAAATTTATTATTAAAATAAATTTGGATTTTATACCTAGATAAAGTGTTTGCATTATTCAAACAGCTCTACTGCCTACACAGTGACTATTAATTTAATTAAATGAAATCAGGTTATCAAATCTAGATTTATTGTGAAGGGACAAAAATTAAATGCATAACAGGACATGCAGATAGATGATATAATAAAGACAGTACATGGTTATGAATTAACCAATGATTTCCTATCAAATTTTGATATTTCTTAAAATAAACTTTATTCATTTGTATTATGAGCATACTTCTATGGTGCCTGCTTTATGCTAAATATTGAAATTTCCTCTGATATCTAAAATATAATGAAGATATGGTCGTCCCATCGGGAAAGATTTTATAACCATGCTAAGGTGTCAGATTTATTTAAAGTCAATATAGCCCACGTTGAGGATTTATTGAAAGTCCATCTTGCAGAATTCAGAATGCCTATCATCAACAGAACAAAAATAGATGTTAATAAAGATACAGAAGATGTAAGAACTCTTATATAGTTGATGTGGTGGTAAATTAGTCAAACCACTATGGTGACCAATATATAGAAATATATTGGTAAACCAATATATAAGAAAATATACATTTTCTTCATGAACTAAAACTGTCATACTGTTCATGTGATTCATATATTCAGGCTATGAACTCAAAAGACTGGCAGTCAGATTTTTATAAAGATGTTTTTCTGTACACTCAGGCAGATTGGTACAATCCTGATAATAACAAGGTTCAAAATCAACCTATGGGTACATGTGAGTATATTAAACATAAAATAAACTTCATGTGTGATATAAAATGCAATGATGTCATAAAAAGAATAAAATTCTGTCATTTATAGAAAATTAATTGAACCACCATCATCATGTTAAATAAAATAAGCCAGACTACACAAAGATAATCACATTTCTGCACAATATGTGAAATTTGAAGAAAAAAGATGGAAAAGGATATAAATGTAAAGGAAAGTCTATTAGAAATGTAGACGGGAAAGGGATGAGAAAAAAGAATAAGAAAGAGTAATGTAGGGTTGAATGTGATCTAGATAATTTATATACAATCGTGATGTCTCATAATAAGACCCATTAATTTGAATAATTAATATGCAGTAAATTGTGTCTAGTTCCTTTACAAATATAAAAAAAAAACTTTTTTATTTCCTTAATGGTTAGAGGTTTCAGAACTAAGTGTTGAGTCACAAAAAGCAATTAAGACATATCCAATGTAATCAGTAGCAAAATTCCAAAGTTGATTGTTATAGAAAAAGAAAAAATATAAAATTCACTTGGAAGCAGAAAAGAAACTGCCAAAGCAGGTTCTTTAAACTAAAAATGCTAAGTATCACCATTCTTGATTATATGTCATAGTATAGAGACACATTAACAAAAACATCAGATAAATCATCTATCAGTTGAATAGAACTTAGGGGCTCCAGGCAGAAATAATCCAGCTAAAGCCATCTTAATTTTGATAGAAATGCGTAAAATGTATATTGTAAAGAAGACAGCTTATTCACCAAATAGTTTTGAAAAAAATGGAATTCACATGTAGAAAATGAAACTAGACCTCTATCACTGACCCAGTCTGAAAATCAATTCTAAATGGATAAAAATATCTTAATATAAAGCTTGAAAGTTTGAAATTTTTACAAGAAACAGTTGGTAAAACTCTTTAGGATGCAGGCAAGGGCAAGTACTTAGTGAAGAACACTCTATTCTTTCAGGAAATAAGTCAACAATAGACAAATGGAAACTCATGAAGCTTCTTCTGCACATTATAGGAAACAACTGAGTGAAGGCTCTTCCTATATAATCAGAAAAGTCTTTGCTAGTCATGAATCTAACTAAATAGCACTATGTAGAATATTCAAAGAACTCCAAAAAATAAATAAGAAATCAAATAACCCAACTAATAAATGGAATACTAAAATATCAGAGAACTTCAAAAATATACAGGACAAATGGCAAATACGCAAATGAAAAAAATGTTCAGTACTACTTTTCAGTGATGTGAAAATGAAACAACATTGAGATTCAACTCATCACACTAGCAGTCATCAAGAAAATAAGTACAATACTAAAAACTTCTGGCAAGAATGTATGCAAAATGTAACTTTACTTAGGAATTTAATTAGTCTAGCCACTATAGAAGTCAGTGTGGAGATTTTTAAAAATTCCTAAAATTAATTCTACCATATTCCACAGCAATATCACTCCTGCGTATTTATCCCTTTATTGAAAGGGGTCCAACCAAGTCAACACACCAATGTGTACATCAATGTTTCTGTTCACAATAGCTAAGTTTTAGAATCTATCTATATCTCTGATAGCAGAGGAATCGATAAAGGAAATGGGGTATTTACATACAATGCAATTTTATCAGCCACAAAGTAGAATATGTGTCTTTTGGAGGAACACGGATGTAACTGAAAATAGTCATGATAAGTGAATTGAGTCAGTATCAGCCAGATAAATATTATGTTTTATCTCATTTGCAGGTCCTATATTTTATTTAGATAAATATAATCACATGTGAACACATGACATAAAAAGGTTGAAGTAAAATTTCTAGGGGATAAATATTTAATGCTTATCACATTAGTAGATTGCCATGTTGAGATCACTGAGAAGTTTTAGAAGCAGAGTTGCCTTCACTGATTTTTACACCCAAGCATGTTTCATTCAGTGTTTTCCAAAACTTTTGTCTAGAAAGGGACTGGCTTCATTGAATCTGTGACAGAGAAGAAATAGTAAATAAATTTTAAAAAGTACAATTGCAAAAACACTGTATTTTTAAGAACAGTTAGAAGGTACATTATTTTTTGCCAGAGATTACTGGTGCTAATCCACTAATGTAAAAGTGACTACAATGGTAAAAAGAAGCCGGAAGTTCATTTAAGGGAACGTCATACCTGAAGAACAGGCTCCATTGAGAAATCTAGTTGATTTTCTGGACTTCCTCTGTCCTGGTCTGTTGAATGTTGGGAGCACTTGACTTGATGATTAATTTGTAACTACAGCTACTTGTTCTTTTACACTCTGTTCATCTCTATAGAACAAGAGACAAGAAAGTGGGGAATTAGACAAGGGATATGGAGAGAATATAGTCCAAGTACACAGAAATGGATCTATATAGGCCAGTACAACACAATTCAAAGTATACCACAAGGTCAGAGAGAAATAAAAACATTGTAGTTATGAGGAACATAAAGAATTAATTTACAGAGGTTTGAGCTATATGTTCATGGAATACATTTTTATTTATGAGAACACAGTACTGAGGATAAAATAATAGCCACAGAAGCAAGCACTGAGTAGAAGGGTTTAGAAACTATACTTTAGCTTTCATTAGAGACATCTTTCAGAAAATAACTCTTTAAGGATGATTATGTGGAAAGTTAACAAAAGAGTGAAAACACCAATGTCTTTTATTTTAGTTAGGTTGAAAAATAGTAAGACAGAAAATCAGCAGTGGAAATCAGAACATATAGGGAAGATTCAATCTAGAAAAGCCTTAAATGATAACTGGAGGAAATTCTGTATTCTTAGACCTGCAGAGTGAGAGAACATGTGTTCATGCCCCAGGTTCTAGCTTCAGTGATCACTTGTATTATTCTTCCTCTATTGAGATTTATGATAAAGTTCACGACAGGAAAAACTAGACATTCTCATTTCTTGCTCTTAATACATCTTAAACACCTCTTAGCATGGATGAATGCTCAATTAATGCTTGTTGAATTAGTAAACCATAGGAAATACATGATGATGAGATGGTTTAAAAAGAGGATGATGAATGCTACTTAGCCACTTGATGTTAGACATTTCCATGTAGTGTATGTGTGTGAGAGAGAAGGGGAGGAGGTTAGTTAGAAGAAAGAAGGAAAGGAAGAAAGAATGTAAAGAAGGAAGGAAGGAAAGAAAGAAGGAAGGAAGGAAGGTAAGAGGAATCTGCCGGATCAAACCGCTGGAGAAATATTGAAATTATCTGCCTAGTGAGAAGTGCATTATATACAGGTATGTCTCTTTTACTGAAGATCTTGAATGCATTTCCTGGTTGTCCAATTGATTTTTTTCCAATTGATTAATTTTGGGGTGTAAACCCTCCTTTAGTTCTTGTACTAAATGAGATTTTCAACAAGAGTGCATTAAACTCCTGTTATATGAATAATTGTACAACAAGGAGAGTAAATTTGAATCCCAGAGGATTAAGCATGAATTTTCAATTAATCTCAGGAAAGCTTGAGGTTAATACTAAAGATACAAAAATAACAGAAAGAGAGATCCTCCTTGAACGATAAAGCAGCTGATTAGGAAGCTGGCCAAGACTAACGACTTCATGGTAAGTGCTAATTTGAGTTGCACCTAGGGAAAGCTGAAGGAGATATTTAGGGCTGCAGCAATCTGGCAAATAACAATCACATTTCCAACTTCTAGGTTTAGAATAGAGAGGCTACAGAATCAGATATTCAGTAATACTGAAGCCAATATCATAGTTTCATTCATGGAGTTCACTCTACTGACCCAGCAGTGTGTAAAACTGATTAGTGATAGAGACTGAGCAGGTGGGATTTATGTACTTAAAAATATATATGTATATGCATATACATATATACACACATGTATATATATATATGTATACACACACACACACACACACATATATATATATATATGTACAATTTAAAAAAGAGGCCATGAAGGTTGAAGGGAGGAAAGGAATGAAGAAAATAATTTAATGCCAATTTTAGAAATAATTTTTTAACTTAAGTAAATAAGCAAATGTACAAGGCTTTTATGCTTAAAAGATTATAATGCACTTTTCTCCATAAGTGAAAACTTTTATTTCTAATACTAATATATTCTTTATAATACTATTTTCTGTAAATATAAGTTGTCTTATTCCTTGCAATAGCCAGTTAGTGGATCCAAGCATATAGCCTGTTTCTTTATGCCTTTGAGACCAAAGAAGAATCTACAATTTCTCTATAATGTTACAATAAATGGAGATTTTCATAATGTGGCCATAGGATGTATGTTTCAAATTAAATAAAATAGTATTTGATAACTCATGTTCAACTTGCTTTTTATTATGCCTGATTTGATGCCACGAGATAAAGAAGCCATTTCCAGCACAGAGATATCATTAATATCATTGTTAGTTACTACAAACACCAAAAAAAGATATTTCAGATACGTTTATCTGAAAGGAGAAAATATGAGCCTATGAACTTCTCAGATCTGCCATTGGAATAAGGAAGTATTCTTCTATCTTTAAAATGCTCAGATACATATCTTATATTCCTGTTTATTTGTATCTTGTTTGTATACTTAGTCTCAAAATGTAAATAACTTTTTTTAAAAAAAAATTTCCTTTCTTTTTCTTTCTTTTTTTAAAGATTTATTTATTATGTATACAGTATACAGAAGAGAGTACCAAATGCCATCATAGATGGTTGTGAGCCACCATGTGGGTGCTAGTAATCAAACTCCGGTCGCCTGGAAGAACTGTCAGTGCTCCTATCCACTGAGTCATCTCTCCAGCCTCAAAAGTTGTTATTTTTAAAGTTGATGGGGACTGTCATCATTAAAATGTTCCCAATTTCCCTGTGGGTGTGAAATGTAACCTGGGTTAACCATCAGACACTAACTGCCCAAAGGTTCCAGTATTCAGTCTGGGAACACAGACTCGTGTGAAAACAGATGGCCCATAGGACACCAGCAGAGCAAACGGTAAATCAAAACACCTCAGAAGTCCCAAGTTTAGAACACAGACAGTAAGAACAAAGGCAACCCGCCTCTTTGGAGGAGCATAATAGAAATCACCTCTCCACCTCCTCCTCACTGTCATTTCTTTACCAGCTCTCTTACTAGCATAAGAACTTTAAGAAATCAAGTTGCTTTTATTGTTCTGAAGTTTGGAAACAAGGTTTCACCTTTCAGCCCAGAGTGGCCTCAAGCTTCCTATGGAGCCCAGGCTGACCTGCAGCTCATGATCCTCCTGCCTCAGAGTCTCAAGTGCTCGGAATATAAGGATATGTAACTAATTTTTAAAATAAACAAGAAAGTCTATTTTCTGTTTAACCAAAAAACATTCATTTTGTCTAAAGCACACTTGAACATTTTGTCTAGTGCACATGCATTCTAGGTATTATGAGGGAGAACTCCTCATCTAACATACCGAGATCTACGAACAGGAGAGTGTCTAGTACATTACCATTTCTTCAGCAGTGTCAGGGATAACTTTTTGCAGAAGAGAACAATAAAGTCTATGAGTTATTTCACATAAGAAGCATCTGAGGACTATTACCAGCATAAGGCCGAGAGAATAGAAAGTTCTTGAGGCATAACATCTAACACTAAACTCATGCACATCACTATGAAAAGGCTTCTATGAATGCAAAGAGGAGAAATGCAGTTAATATGTAGAGGCATACAGAAATGGATATTAGTTATAAGTATTGAGGCATTCCAACACTATGGCCTATCTCATTCTCTTCTCTGTCCAGATGCCACCCCACCAGCCAATGAAGCAGATGTTTTGAGTAAGTTCCATCACCAGGAGACCATTAATGTTAATAATCATCTGCTTCCCTACCTCACTGGAGATGTTGTTCCTTTCATAGAATGAATTGTCAATAGGTCAGTTACCAATTTACTCCCAACCCTATACCCAAATTAAATGATGCATAAGAAGAAAATAACCTTGAGAATAAATTTTAAATTTAAGGCTCAGGAAAAAAAATCACTTTTTCCAGAAAACAATGGAAACTAATCTCAACTGATAGACAAAAAATTGAGAACTCTCCAAAGAAAATTATTAATTTAATGGGAGAAGAATAGTGTCCTTAAGACTGTTGGTTTGATTTGTAGTTTCAACCAAAGGAGGAGAACATATTAAGATGAAGTATAACATTAAAAAGTCCTCTTGAAGGTTGTCAGTTTACTGAAGATAAAAAGTTACTATTTAACTTATAATATTTTAATATTTTTCTACTTATATTTCAAAATAAATTTTTTAAAAAAACTTTAGAAAGATTGTTTTTACTGTAGTCATTAAGTTGAAGAAAAATAATAAGCACAGTTTTTAAAAGAAATATTGAGTTAAAATTTGGAGTAAATATAAAAAATGTGCTAAAGCATTTTAATTTAGATAAATTATACTTAGAAACAGGGAAAATGTGATGAATAGAACCCTCAAGTCAAGATTTTTACCTTTTTAACTTAAAATATTATATATACATTCATATATATAACCAAAGATTTTATCTTATTTAAAACATTAAGGGTAGTAGTAGAGATTGTGTGTTTAGAAATAGGGGGCTTGAGACTTTATAGAGCAGAAAGGAGAGCTTTGGATGAAAAATTTTATATGTAGATTTGTTCCCCTATTCTATGAGTTTTAAATACCAACCAGAGTTTTTCAGATCACTCAAGGCTTTCAGGTCATTAGCCTTCCATTCTAGACCCTGAAGACAGAAAACATGATGGGGAGGTGGTACATTTTTAATGTTGGAGAACCCCCTTGGCCAAAGAGCTGGTGTGGAACAAAATAGTTAGCTGGTCTGAACTTTCTTAAGTCTTTCTGAGATCTAATGCAAAGAAGACCTCAGTCTAGCTAGTTTTGTTCTGAGTCCTGAAAAAATACCCAGTGTTACAAAAAGATGATTGAGTTGGACAACCCCTTTGTCCCTTTTGAGAGGTCATCCAAAGTGCTGTTAGGGTTTGGGGGACACAGATTATTCTAATCCCTTTCAAAATGGGGGAAGGGGTGATATAAAGGAGACAGCAGTTAAAATGCCTCAGAGGAGATTTGACTTAGGAATCATGATAAAACTTAACAGATGACACAGATCCAGAGTGTAAGACAGCCCTGATGACACATGCATCCTGCTTGCCATGTATTATGTGAATACTTAAGAAAACAGTTGAAGCAATTTTGCCCTTATTAGAGGAAGAGAATAGTCAAGAAAACCATCCAAGGAATCATCATTGGCAGGCTCTGATGTAAGTATTAACAAAACTGAAGAATTTTGTCATTGTTGTTCATTGCAAAGTATAAAGCCATTAGTTTGGCAGAACGCCATTAAACATGTTTCATTAGCCAGTATGAGTTCAAACCTATGTACTTTAGGGTTCAAATAGGGGCTCCTAATTTTTAACCACCCCAACTGGATATGCCAGACTGCTTGGACTCACTTTGGGAGTCCTTATACTCTGAGGAACAGATAGGGGGATAGAGTGCAGGAAAGCTGAGGGATGACTGGGAGGAGATAAGGGAGGGGTAACAGTGGTGAGTGTGTTAAAAAAAAAAAAAAAAAAAAAAAAAAAACAAAGAGTATCCTAAAAATCTTGAGAAACTCTGTCTTGAAAAACACATAAAACTACATAAATAAATAAGAAAGAAAAAAAAGGAAATTAAAAAGAAAAGAAACAAAGTTAATATGGAAAATGTTTTAACATCATTTATTTTATAAGATAAAAATGTAATCATGCAGCTGGCTGGACCATTTACCAGAGTTCTGTTGACTCTAAGCTGACTATAATCATATAATTTGTTCCATCAGACTCTTGCATAGAAACATGCACTTGGAAGCTTTGTAAGGGAATTCACATTCAACATCTATTTGACAATGAAAAGAGAATTAGATTTATATTGAGTATGTTAGTAGGTTTATCTGACAACATCCAAAGGATACCTTTTGGTATCCCAAATAATTTAGCAAACCTGCAAGCATCTGATAGCTTTCACTAATCCAATAATCAAGGAGCATGGATAGTGAGGGTACAGAATAACATTTTACAGGCATGAGAAATATTCTATCAGAAAGAGATAGTGTTCCATAGTTAGTAAATAAAGCTTTTAGCTTTGGTCTCAATATTGAAGAATATAGGCCTGTTTTTCTCAATGGTCAATAGACAGTACAGTGCTGTAATACATCAAGGTATTGTCCTATGTCTGGGAGATATATATATATATATATAGTTATATATATAGTTATATACATGTATATTACATATTATAATATATATTGGAAAGAGAACCATTAGGTAGCCAATATTTGCCCAAATACCATTTTGTATAGTTAAGTTAATGCCTAAAAGCTGGAATCATTTCACCTTTTAAAGAAACATGCTTACCATTTTAATCTTGATTATACTTTCTTGCTTGGCATTTAAAACGATGTGGGCAACTGGAATTAATTTCTGCAATGTTGTAGAGGACAGTTAAGGACCTACTCTCAAGGGTCATTTGAGCTTGTGAGAAATTTCTGACTTCTCAAATCTTCTGCTACCTGTTGTCCAACTATGTGAGGATAAGTCAAATACCTTCATTGGCCTGCCTGTGGCTTCCCTCTTAAAGCCCCCCCCAAGAAAACCTTTCCTCTATGTTGACTTTCTTCTTCATAGACTGATTAGAATTCCTTCAGTAGGGTTTCTATGCCTCCATGAACAAGAAAATAGATGAATTTCCACAGTTTGTGAGCATTTCTAGGCATAGCCTTTAGTCCCCTAGGAATTCCCTGACATCTGTGAGTAAGGGGGGAAATACCCTCCTTTATTTTCTCTGAGCCTATCAGAATAGCCTCGACATATAATTATTAAACATCCAGAAGGTCAGTTACATCAGTCTGTTCATTTCACAACTGTGTAATATTTTAAAGATCAGGCATTTAAGAGTTAACTTTGAGTACACATAAATTTTTAGTCAAGTCTTGTAACTGTTAATCTTTGGCCTGAGAAACATTAATATCATATATGTATTCTCTAAGTATTATCCTTTAAATATCATAAATAACCATCTCAGATGTTCATAACTTGAATAAATTTTCTAATTTTCTTTTCCATTCTGGAAATATCCATCCATCTTAATCTTCATGCACAAATTCTTCTTTTATCCTTATAACATTTTTTAAACATCTTAAATTCATGAGACATAGTAACATTAACAAATAAATTTATTATCTGTTTTAGAAATTTTCTCCCTGAAAGAATGGGACCTAAGCACTGTCTACCCCTTAGTCAATGAGTTAATTGGACTTATATACAGTGAATTAGTAAGGGGTTGCTAATGGGAGTGTGGATGATCCAGAAGCAATCATGCTGAAAATCTTTATTCAGTTTTTATGAGGACTTTTTTTTTTATAGTCACATAGATTAGATTCTTCCCCTTTTAGCCACATTTTCGTCTATATAAAATTAGCTGGGATGGCTTTTTCATCTCCTGTTTTTGTGGAAGAATATTGACATGTAAAAATCCCCTGTATTCATTTATTCTAGCATAGACAAAGTTCAGAAGATGGAAAATGTTTAACTAAGAATGTAGAACGGAAACCCTGTATTGGATTTAGAAAAACCCACTTGTTTGTATTTAAAGAGGCTGCAGTTTAGAAACAAACTTAAAATATTATAAATATATAGTAATCATATTTAAAAGCATCGGCATAGTTATTCTTATCTAAAATGAGGAAAACTGTCCAGTAAGAAAAACATATTCTGGAGTAGGAGCAAAATCATTGCTTAATAACTCTTCTCAACCAATGGGGACCATGCTGTAGAACCAGAATAGGAATGAGAATAAAGGGATGACACTTTGACCTCAACTGTACAGTTATGAGTTTCTTGTGTTTAAATGCAGATTTAAAGTAAAACAAACAAACAGACACATGTTTGTCAGGATATTATCCATCTCTGTTTTACCCACGTGGTAATATTGATTAAATTTTTTTGTCTTATATTATTACTTTAATTTTTAAAACTTCAGTTTTACTATTATCAAAATGAATTTGGAAGAGGTTAACAATATGCCTTATATGAGTACTTGTAAGTCAATTTTGTACTAAATATATAAAACAATAAACCAAATTCACATGTAGACGGACAATCACACATAGGATATATTTTAATAAACCAAGATTTCAGTGTTCCTCTTTTTTATAATTAATTTTTTATAATTCTCAATGTAAAAAGTAAACAACATAAAGCAGACATCTTGTTAAAACAGAATGTAACCAAGTAGACATATGTGAAATAAAGAAGTACTGAGAGGGGAAAGAATATTTTATTTCACTTAGAAGAAATGAGTGCAGACATATCAAGCAAAACATAGCAGAAAGTTAGACCTACCAAAGCCTGTGTAGCAGTTCTTCACTAGCAATAGCTTTTCTAGCTCTTGGCATTTTCTCCTTTGAGCCCCAGGTTCTCCTTAGAAGCCAGTAATGTATCATGTAAAAAATGTGTTTGAATTTAAACAAAACAAATCATTATACTTACAAAATAAACACCTTGGAGACCACTGTCTTCCTTAGTTTGATATAAAAGCAGCACATGGATCTTCTGCTCAGTAAGAAAAGGAAGGTTTAGGGATGCCTCTATTCTGGTTTATGACATGTAGTTACATTAAATGTGATAATAATGGAGTCACATACTGTTTTCTTTCTTTAAATCATTTCCAAAGATGGTGGCCAAGTGACATGCTTGCTTCTTTCTTAATTAGGTAACCAGTCAAGATGGCAAAACAATATGGTTTATTTCTGCTTAAGATGAGCTCAGATTTATGGTAAAGAGAGCCAGTTTCATACCAAAGTAAAAGTCTGTATGTGATCTACCATCTCACAGGTAAAATGTGGATCATTTTACCCTTTTATTTAAAAAGAAATTTAGTTAGGAGAATACAGAAACAGGAGGACATGGTCTATGGACAAGGGAGATATAACCAAAATAGCAAAATAAAGAAACAAATGAAACTCATAATCTCAGCTCAAGAAAGTGGAGAGTCCATGGGTAGCTCTTAAGAGCGGCTTGTCACCCCACGCGGTCTCTCAGAGTTGTAAAAGAAAGGGGAAGTAGAAGTCAAAAAGGTCCTTTAAAAACTCAAATGTTTGTAGCTGAATATTAGATGATCCCCCAAATCTCCCTAAAGAATATTATACTAAGAATTCAACAGATGTTGGAAATAGTTCACCCATTAGCTGTTCTTAAAAGTTCAAAGCTGCAAACCACAACCACTGAACAGCTTGGTATCAGAAACACCCTGGACTGACCCTTCGGATCCCACTCCAACTATAGGAACACCTGACTCACTCTTGAGGGAGGGGGGACAAAACTGGATTTGCCAGGAGTGGAGACTGATCCAAGCATTATTGGGTCAGTGGGACCATAGGACTGTCCGCTCCCTGCCCAGGGAGGGGATGGGGAGTTGTGGAGAAGAAAAAATGACCTGATGTGGCGGGAGGCAGAAGGGACCTTGAATAAGGATATACAGGGATGGAAGGAAAAAAAATCAGAAGGAAAGCTGAACACAAAGTAAATATATGTGCAGCAATCTTATTTGCATTATCACCTTTGATAAGTCATGCTTATGATTTTTATCTTCTTTATAGTTATTGTTAACTTATCAGCATTTTAAATTCATTTTACTGTTTTTCTTGATAAATACAAAATAAATAAAGAAAAAATAAAATTGAAATCAAAAGAAAAAAAATTGAAAAAACAAAAAAAATTAGCACTTCATAGTTTCATATATGAAAAAAAAAAAGGCACAAAGTCATTATAAGTACAAGGTGTCTTATTCTCCTTTTTCCTGTCAAAGTCAGCGGGGCAGCCTGATCCAGCACAGGAGTTAGGAGGAACTTCAGACCATTTGCCATTCTATCTTAAGAAGTTGGCTGACTCAGGGGAACTTTAAATGTTGAAAGTGTTGTCCAGTTTGTACTGGATCCAGACATCAGTTGACAGGCAGACTAATTCCTTGATGATTGTTATAACACAAGCCAAAGAGGCAGAAATGAAGATTTTGTGGCTGACAGACAAAAACTTACTAAGAAATATTATTGTAGATATGATTATTTAATTGAATAAATACACTGAAAATATAAAAATTTGTTTTATTTCATTTTTATTTTTAATTTGTGAGATTACAATTACAACATTGATCCATTTCCTTTTCTCCTATAAACCTATCCACATACTCCTTCAAATTCATGGCTTCTTTTACCACTAATTGTTATTTTATGAATATGTGTATATATTCTGAATTCTCCTCTCTGAAGATTAAGCTTCATGATAACAGGAGATATAATGTCAAGTAACCAACTGAGGGAGGCAACCAACAGTCCTACTCAGCTGTAAGGGCAGAGGACCACATCAACAACCATCATGGCACCATAACCTCAGGGTTTAGTAGTAGCACTTATATCTTGCTGGTAGCCAACAGCTCTCTAATTGAACTTAAGATCTACTCAATAAAAGGTTGAACATGTCTAATACTGGAAACTAGCTAACTACTCCATGCTAGTGAAGTTGTGGATATTAAAGGAGACTCTATAACCTCTTTAATTTCCAAAACCAGAATAATCTCTAAAATAAACACTTGCCTTTTACCCAGAAATAAGTGTACTTTCACCCCCTTTTAAGGAAACTTCTTTGGCAACAGACAGAGATTATTATAGAAAACCACCCATTAGTTAAAATGAAGAGCTGTATTCTCAATGGATACATCTACAAAGCACTCCCACATCTAGGGCAGAAGAGAGTGTGATAGCACTATAACAGTCTCTTTTTATCATCCTAAAAAACGGTTGTCAGCAGTTAAGTGTATCTTTTCCTCTTACAGAGGATCTGGGATTGGTTTATTCCTAGCACTCACATGGTAGCCCATAGCCATCTGTAACTCCAGTTCCAGTGGACTCAGTACCTGCTTCTGAACTCTGTAGGCATCAGACATACATGTGATACATACATACAGTTAAAACACTTCAATATATAAAATAATATAGATAAATAAAGAAGCTACCTTTAAGATCTATATTTTTCCTTTCTGTAAAAACATTCACATGTGTCAAAGGAACAAACACCAAGTGTAAAGCAGCACTAACGAAGAGTCCTTTAGTTTAACACAAGGGAGAAAGTGTAGAGTTACTAGTGAAAAGATAGGAGTAGAATCTAACATTCATTGGGTATCAATTATATGCTGGCCACTGTTCTGAGACCTTACATATAATAAATCATTTTACAATTCAAACAATTTTATGTGGTACTACAATTACTTTTCTCATTTTACAGATGAGAAATTGAGATGAAGAAAGATCTTGGGACTTGGCCAAGTCTGCACAGCAAGAACCTTGGCTCAAACTCAGATTGTTTCCAGAACTTTTTCTTAACCACTGGTGTCTATATCCTTCTTTCTTACTCAGACCCATAAGGAGCGTTGTCTCCAAGACATTTTTCATAATCTTTATCTATATAACATAATTGTTTGGAAAAGAGAGAAGCTAGGACTTCCTTGATATATATGTTCACTTCTTCGATATACATGATCCTTAATATAATGCAGTTAAATACATTACAATCAAACATAAAGTAAATTAGTTTAATCTCTATATAGAACATACATCACTAACACAAACTCAGCACATATGAACTTATATATTCAAGTGATAGGTAACAATAATATGAACTAGCCATTTTTCACAATGTGTAGGGAAGAGTAAGTCCCAGGTATGATGGTCAGATGCCATTGTCTATTTCTTAATTGGTGTTCTATATATTTGGAGGCCAAAGGTCTCATCTCTAAGCTTAGCCTGTGTTAGTGCTCTTCCAGTGAGGGGGCTCACAGCACTCATGGGTACCTTAGATATTAAGGGGTCTTTTGAAATGGTGGTCTGAAGACAGTTTTCTCTCAGCCCTTCTTTTTGAGATATCTATTGCCAAACAAATTTAGTAAGAACAACGATTAACTTGAATAATTAGGATTACTACCTAACATATCAAGCACTGCTGAAATAAAACAAATGTGGAATTGGGAATTAGCAGAAACTCACTTTAAATTCCTATGCACCCATTATTTTGCTCTGTTATCATGTGGGTCAGTGAGCAAGCTCTTTAAGGTCATCCTAACTTGCCATTTTTCATCAAGCTTTTATTTCCTTATTGAAACCTATTACCATGAATTAAAATGAAGACAGGTATGCACATGCAAAGAGGTTTAGTAGCTCCTGTTGGCAGTGTATGGGGATATCCTGCTTTGGAAAGAAAGGGCTGCTTCACTGGAGCAATCTCTTAACTTGGTCTTAACCTAAGACTTTGTGATTTATATGGGCTTCTGTGAATTAACAGTGAAGTTTCTTCTAATAAAACATACAACTATCCACAAATGACTCTGACAGAGGGAGTCACTAGAGACAGACAAACTGAGGGAAGCATGGAACTTCTCCTCAGCTTACATGTATTTATTTCCAGGCTTAAGAAACAAGAATTTTTGATATAACAACAAAGATCACTAATGAACCTAAACGAGGCCCAAACAATTTAAATTTGTCTAATTTTCTAGTCAGTCTCAGCACTGATCTGGGTAACAATATCAGTCTTAAGCTAAGTATCATTGCCTCAAGACCATAATGTGGTGGCTTCATCTTCAAGTGTTTGTGCAATCAATAGACATTTATCAATTATCAGAGAAGCAGACTTATGAATTCCCTTGGCTTCTTAGTTTGTACAATTCTGAAACAGCACATGAAAAGGTTATACAACTGAGCAGCCTTTAGTCTCTGCCCCAATGACATATTTTATTTTCTATATATGAGTGTTTTGCCTGCATGGAGCCATGTATGCCACATGTGTGCCTGGTATCTGCAGAGATCAGTTCTCCACTTCCATGGGAGCTCTCAAGGGGTCTGAACATGGAGCTTTCCCAATGACAGAAATTGTAATGACATTCAGGGAAGCAAATGAGGCACTATGGTACAAAGGCACAGAACATCTTTTTGACTTCTTTTTTTCCCAAGTAACTTGGATAGGTCAACACAACCCTCCCTGTTTACTGACTTTGCTCACTGGGGCAAGGATGGAAGAACTCCCTCTATACCTATTCTCTACACTCCATATCAAATTACTGTTCCAGGCAGGTGACACCAAAAATTATCTCTCAACCCAGATTAGTTCTAGGAAAACTTACCTTCCATTCCAAGTTCTAAAGTTAGCACAAGCAGCAGTGCTTATTTTGCTTTCATTTTGCTTCAACAAAAAAGTATGTTCTGAGCTTTAAGTACCAAGGGCCCAGCAAACCCCCAAGTGCATTTTCCCAGGCACATTTTCTCCTCAATTTTTCTAACCTCTTACTACCACGGGTGAAATTTAACCCACATGTTTATGGTTCATTTACACTCAACTCATCAAAATGTTGCGCTGTAAGAGCGATTTGATGTCACAGAAGCCTTGTGGGCCTCATTTATAAATGTCTTTTCGTTGAACCAGGAAGTTAAACTTTGCCAGAAAAAGCAGAAATCAACCCTGTGAAGACTATTTCTTTTTCTAAAGTGAAACTTTAGAACTTCTTACAATGTGAGAACTTTTAAACCCAAAATGCTGGGGTTTTATTTCTCAGACATTATTGTGCCCTCTGTTCCATTTTTCTTTCTCTCTACTAGACTCTGTGCCACTATTCCTAAAGAAGTATCTGCTGAAAATGCAGAGAATAAGCATCAATAGTGTGAGAACTTCGAATTCACCATCTCCAAACACTTCTCCAAATACTCGGGACCGTCATGGAGTAGGCACAGAAAGATTCTATGAGCCAGAGTTCAGGGAGGACCAAAAAAAGAAAAGCAATCAATAAACAACACCAAAAATAAAAACAGTATCTTCATGAGGACCATGGCATCATGAAATGGCAGCAGCTATGTTTGCTTGCCTAAGATCAAGGTAGCCAACATTCTAGCATAGAGGGGGAAGGATGAATGAGATCTCATTCATAACTGAGGTGCTAAGGGCAGATGATAGAGTGCACAGCCATACTACCTTGAGTGCTTCCAGGGTCAGTCTTGGTGAGTACATGGATGGGAGATAGGTGATAGATCCTAAGGGAAGAAGATTTAGTTTTTTTTTAAGGGTATACTCTTTGTAGGTTGACCACATCTCAGTGGATGGTTCTACATTCATAAGTATAAGGGCAATGAAAACTGGACTTGATACATTATTAAAAAAAAAAAAAAAAAAGAGCTAAAAGGATGCTTGGAGGGAAAGGGAGGAGTGGTAGAGGAAAAAGTTGGGAGATAGAGTAAAACTAATTATGATGAAATTAAATCATATTGAATTATCAATAAATTTCAGGTTGTGAGCCTAGCCCTTAATGGCTAGACCATGTTTCTAGGCCCAGGACAACCAATATCTGGTCTAAGATAAGCCCATGTCATGAGAAGGAGCCCATGCCTCTCACTGCCAGGATGGTTAGGAACTGCAACCAGAAACAGGATGACTCAGAGAAAAGGCTAGAACCAAAGACAACAAGCAAAGAAAAAAGTCAATAAAATTATTTCTATTAATATTCTTCCATACCAATAGATAAGTGTCTAGCCACACTGTCATCAGAGAGTGAGTTTGGGGGAGGGGGAGCTGGGATGTGTGTGAGGAGTGGAAGGAGGGGAGGCTGCAGTTGGTATGTACTGTAAGATAGGAGAATAAAATCCTAATATCATTCGGAGGAAAAAAATCTCTAAAAATTAATACAATGCATTTAAAAATGTTTCACTGTAGTATTTTTTCATAAGGATTAAACAAGAATATATCTTATGATGCAATAAATACCAACCACAAGTCCAATCATAGTTTTTAATAATAAACTAGTCTCTGAAAACAGCCTGTATATTATGGAAAAAACAACTAAATCTATATAGTTTCAAGGAAAGAATGGCTGGACTTAGAAAATGAGCTCTGGAAGCATTTCTTACCCACAGGATTGTGTGTTTGGAGATCTTTAGCTCACTGTTGAAGGAGTTGCAATGAACTGGTTAAAGGCGAGTGATGCATGTTAGACGGGCAAACTTTACTTTCAGACTCTTTAGGTGTGAAGTTTCCACAGACCTTTGAAGTTGATACAAAAGGGTCATGACCATTTCTAGTAGCTATTAATGCTGTATCTTAAAGATAGCCTGAAGTTTATTTTGTGAAGTTCCATTCTTCAGAACTGCTTGAAAATATAAGGGAAAAGAAGAGTCAAACAAAAATCAGTCAGTTCAAATGAGAATGCATTTTTAGAGTTTGAGAAACAGGACAATAATCATTGCTGACTCTAGTCTCCAGAAGGAACTAAAAGACACCTGCCTATAAATTCATTTTAAGTCATTTTTTCATATCAGCAATTAAGAACCAAGAACTACCAGAGTGACTTAATCTCCTCAGGTAACCACTTTAAAAATTAACTTGCCCTTTTCTCTGCACTGTGTAATTCTGGCCAAATTGTAAAAAAGATGCTGACTTTTGTTTGGCCAGTAAGTGTTGGGAAAAATCTCAAAAATCATTCATTAGGAAAAGCAAAGTTACTTAAGCAATGATTTGAAATACTAAAGAAATATTTCAGTTATCCCTGAGTCACTGAAATTCCTGAGTCACCTACTGCTATTTTCCAATTAATTAACTAATTAATTAGCCATTTCATGAGCTTCTATCCTTTGCATGGCTTGTGACAAAAATAGCTTTGGCTCTAAGTCTTTGAACTTTAGTCATTCCTTTATCTACTAATTCAGCGGTGACTTTGAGCTTTGTGCTCAGATATTTGCAGCCAGTGAATTGCTCAAGGCTTACTGAAGGACTAGCTCATTTCTCACTGGATTGAGAGTCTGGGCTACTCACAACCAACATTCTTTTGGGTTATATCAGAGGGTCTAATAGTAATGTCTTTCAATATATTTCTGAGGGGAAAATATCCTGTAATTTACCACAGTTCAGTTTTTATTCCTTGCTTAGTGGGCAATATCTGTAGTAAGCAATATCTGTGACAAGCAAATAGCCACAGTATTACAGAATTCCACCTTGCTTTGCCCCTGGCTATCACTTCTAGGCAATTGTGAATGAGCCATGTTTAGAAAGAGACACCTTTTGTATTGTTCTTGTACTTTGTTGAACATCTTCCATCTGGTCTCGCCTCTCATCCCAGCTGAACATCAGAAAGTTCTTTAAAAAGAAACTAGAAAATATGAATATTTTATTTAGTTAACCCCATTTTGCTTAACAAGAATATATTGTTGTTATTATTGTTCCCATTCTATCTCTAACTCTGAGTAATAGTTTTTGAACATTTCCAGATTAAATCTATTGTAGTAGAAGCATACATTCTTTAAACGGAAACTCTGTGGCAGACACCAGGTGGTTTTAGATTGTATGATCTCAGCCTTCTATTTTAGCCCAAAAACAATTATGAAAATGCTCTAAGAGGTCAACAATTATAGAAATGTAATAAACATTAGACTGAAGACTAATGATTTCTATTCCCTTAGTAAAAAACCAAGATGGCATTTCAACTATAATTCAGGTATAACATTTTCTCAGAGAGCTCTCATAACAGAATTCATCATCTAACTGAAACCCCAAATCATTACTTTTAGATGGAGGAAATATAACTGCAGCTAGAGAGTGAGGTCCTGACTCAGCAAAGAATAAATACCTCTTTGACAGATCCCAAAATTCTTCACAGCAGTTCAGAGTAACAGGGAGCTGAAAAAGTTCCCAGAGAGCAAGAAAAAATTAGAAACCTGATTTAACATGGCTATTTGTACTTCCTGAAAAGATCTTAGGGCCTGAACCACACATCAAAAGGTCAAGGGTCATAATTTTTTATGGTTTTAACTTGAAGCTATTGCCTAGAACCAAGAAACATCAGTAACTATTGACTACAGAACTCTAAAGGAGTGTGTGTACCAAGGGGCATCCATTCATTCAACAGGACCATAATTTTGCAAGAAGAAGTTTGCATTGGCAGGTGAGGCATGATATATTTATTTGACCTTCAATTGTGAATCCAGCAGCAGGCAGAGAAAGCTCTGGACAATATATTCCCTGCCAGCAGGTTATGCACAAAATACAGCACACTTGCAAAGGCAATCCCAGATGAATATAACAGTGTGCCATTTAGATCATCCCGGAGCCTCTAGACTGCATGGAAATGAAAAGCTTTGGTAATCTTCCCATCCTCAAAATCTTTCCTCCTTGGGCTTTCTGACATGTCAGCATTGGCATTAATGCCACATCTGCATTCCAATCCTTATGCTATTAACTACCCTAAAAAATAGAAAGCAGAATTCAATAGGATCAGCTTCTCCAAAGCTCAGCTTCAAATGGCCCTAGTTTAATGATCCAAAGAGAGTCTGATTGGTGTCTTACTATATCAAAGACAAAGAGATCATTTTAACTTGTAGATATGTGCCCTTCTTCATTCAAAGTTACATATTTTTATGCCAGAGTTCTTAATCTCAAAAGATATTCCTCAGCTGTTCATTTCAATTTTGTTGGCTGTATACAAGGTGCAGGTGCTCTTGGTACAAAAGGACAGATAAGAAAAAGTCCTTCCATTTAAAAGCTGGAAAGCAGGGGAAAGAATGTTTGCACTGTAGAGATTTGGCCTTAGTTTCCAAAGTATGTGGAGGACATTTGGAAGTCTAAAGATTAGTCCTAAGGGTAGCACAGGGAAAATGTCCTTAGTGGATTGCTTCTGTGACCTTTTATAGAATGTGCATGGAACTGACAGAAAGGTGAGATATCAAAGTCATGCCACAGAGGAAGCTACTAAGCATTAACAGGCACGTCAATGTTGAAAATATTACCAGCTACTACTGTGGTGCAGACAGCCTGTGACCTTGAAGCACTGGAGACGATTCTGTAAGTAAACCTGGCTCAGTTCAAGGAAGGAGTAGATCAATGAATATAAACTCTGCTCACAAGGGAGAGTAGTGAAATTATATGTCTCAGTAAAATTACCTGGTCTAGAGCTATGAGGGTGTGATTTACTGATAACATTTCAACCAATAGCCATATCTAACACAAGTACAGCCAGGCTTTGGAGAATTTTAACAAGATAAAATAGTATACTGATTTATCCCTCCAGGAATAGAATTAAATGAGAATCTGAAGGCATAAGAAAGGAAGGCTGGACATCATCTAAATCATTATAAGCCAAAGCTTAGATAGGTCAAGTGGTTTACTTAGTCTAGACAGCTGAGAACATGTGCACAATCTGAAAGCAGAGCTTTACAATAAAGTCTCTACTATCTTCTATGTGTATTTTATAATGATATCCCATTGCAAAAATAAGAAAATAAGCTCTGGCAGTTGAAGTTGGATCTTAACCAGCAGAAAGCCCTTTAGGTCATGGAAAGCACTGGCTAGAAATGGGCACTTTTGCTGATTAAATTTTAGTTCTTTGACTAGCTTGTTATTAGAGTAGAGCATAATTAAAACTCATTTAATTGGCATCACACTTCAGTAGATAATTAGAAAAGTGATGTACACATTTAGAACATTGTCCTTTTTGGCTACACAATAATGTAAGAGAGAAATTGGGCAAACAATGACTACCATTGGAAATTACTAATGATCAACAGAGCCCTTTGCTCTACTAGGCTCTCAGTGTGTATAATTCCATATCACTAATACAGCTACCCCAGGAAGTATGCCATGTTATCAGATTTTACCATATTTATTTTTCTTGATAAAAAGATACACAGAAAGGCTTAGTAACTTGCTCTATCTCACAAAGCAAGAGTTAAAAATAAATCTTTATCTATCCAGTTCTAAAGCTTCTTCTCTGTTCTTTTTCTTTTTCATCATCTACATCAAGAATGCTGTGGAAGAAAATCTATAATTTTATCTTCTTTACCACATTTTAAAATCCTATGGTGGGAAGAGTGATGAAGTCTGTCTCATAGAAACTGGGTTCTTCACTAAACAGGCTCTGAGACAGACAGTAGGGACAAAATGGTCCAAAAGCAGTGGTTCTCAACATTCCTAATGCTGTGACCCTTTAATATAGTTCCTCATGTTCTGATGACCTTAAATCATATAATTATTTTCATTGCTAATTCATAACTGTAATTTTGCTACCTTATGAATTGTAATGTAAATATTTGATAATACAGGGTATCTATTGCATGGCCCCTGTGAAAGGGTTGTTTGTATCCTAAAGGGGTGACAAGCCATAGGTTGAAAATTAATGTTCCTAAAAGATCCACTTCTGTGTTGAAATAGTGAGCTAGACTGAGTTCTAAGAGAAGCTCAGGTTTTGAAGATATGGAAAACCTCCTTAACCAAACCTCCAAGGAGCTACAACCTTGTGGCCTTCTATTTTGTTCCAATTGGTGATGGTTTACCATTGGATGCACTGGGAAGGGAGCACGGTATTGGGTAAGACAACTCTGTCAACAAATGGTGGAGGTAAGCAATATCTGGAGAAAGAAACCTTCTATACTGATGATTTTTGGAAAAGGTTAGCATATTGTCTAAAGTGAGTATCCTTACAACCATGATCGCTTCTCTGCTACAGTGGGAGGTCTTTTGCTTGAAAGAGTCTTCCAATTCTAGGAGGAGGAGAAAGCCAGTGGTGAGGACACAACCATATCATGATGGGTAATTTGGTAGTTTGAATAAGAATGGCACCTAGAGGCTCACTGATATATTTAAATGCTTAGTCTCCAGGGAGTGGAGCCATTTGAAAGAATTAGAAGGATTAAGATGTGTTGGAGAAGTGTGTTACTAGGAATGGAATTTGAGTTTTCAAAAGCACATGCCAAGCCTGGAATTTCCCTCTCTGCTTACAAATCACAATATAGCTTTCAGCTATTACTCTGACACTTGCCTGCATGCCACCATGCTCCCTGCCATGATGGTAATGTAATAAATCTCTAAAAATGTAAGCAAGCTGCAGGCTAAAGACTCTCTTTTGCAAGCATTTTCTTAGTCAATAGTCTCTTCACAGCAATAAAGCAGTGACAAAGCTAGATGGTATCAACTAAGAAGCAGAAGGTGAGGGGACAGGCAAACTTTGCTTTGTGCATGAATGTGACTTTGAGCAATTTCTTATTTATAAAATTACATATATTCCTAGGTATTCATTTTTATCCAAAACTATGACTCTTAGGACCATAAAAGTTTCTCTGTAGTTTCCAAAGATTAGTCATGATGGAAGTGAGGCATACATCATAGGAGTTGTAACATCTTTAACATGCATTTTTACTACTGAAGGGATTTGTTTTTCCTAAGAGAACTAACAATCCAAATGATCTCTTATTTGTATTATAGAGAAGAACCATGACACTCTGAAGTTACTAGGGAAGATGGAGCAGGGGCAGGGAGGGGGGAAGATGAGAAGAAATGGAGTTGCATCTCAAAGAAGAACCACTGTTTAGGAATATGACAATAATCCAACAATCAGTCAGCAGCATCAAAATAATAAAGTTATTTTATGAATGAAAAGAAATACTTTACAAAGGAAGTGGGATCAGCGTGCATGATGGATATTTGTTTGAGTGTGTGAGGAAGTAGTTACTGTGCCACTTTGATGACTATTCAGTGACTGTGTTTCCTTGACAATTTGTGCCTTAGCACTGCTTGTAGTTCATATCTTGAGTCAGATTTGTGCATTTGTGATATATTCTATAAACACCAATGGTTTTAATAAAGGACAGTGGCCCACACTGCCTGCATAGCCAGAATGTATAGAGAAGAAAAAAAATATGAGAGGCTTTTCTTAAACCAATTATGCAAAGATTTTTAATGCCTTTGAGGATTTACTTTCATAAGCCAGAAAGGCAAGACCTGTTCTAGTTTTCTAAGCCAATAATTCATATAATCAGATTTGTAACTTTTCAAAGTCAGAGGAGTCTGATTTTTTTCTTTAATACCAACTCTATTTAATTCATTTATTCAGCAAATATTGATTGGACACTTGTTATAATATGTCCTAGTAATAATACTGTGAAAAAACCAGAAAATCTGTTGCTAAGACCTAACTTTTAATAGCTGCTAAGGATAGACAGAGTCATACATAAACAATCAGTCGTACTCTGCTGTGGGTATACTTAAGAAAAATAAAGTGCATACACAAATGCCATTGTTGATGGTTGGTTATAGGTATCTTGAGGAGAAAGAACAAAAGTTGCTTGATTTCCCATTGTAGTACAAAACAGAGGCATACACAGAGAATTCATATAAATAGAACTTGGTGAATGAATGAATGACCTAACAGGACCTGTGCTAGTTTCTCTCAGGATGACATTTTGGCAAGTGTATCACTTCCCATAAGATCTGTTATGGGAAGATCTTATGGGATTCTAGATCCTATATAATACTTCCTAAAAAGAAGATACTCTGAGCTGCTTGAGAAGGGGCTACTCTGTCCTTGAAGGCTCCTAAACACAGAGCTTTCTAGATCTTATTGATCTCTTTCTCAAAACAAACAATAAAACAAAACAATAACAACAACAACAAAATTCCAGAAGACTCTTCAAGAAACAAGCATGTGTTATAGAGGCAGCCATGTTCCTGCAAAATAGAAATATGCTTTCCTGAGCAATCCAACAGTGACTGCAAAAGTTTTGCCTTGAGGACCTTGCAAACAAGTAGAATATAATCGTAAGCAGTGACATCTGTTGGGGACTTAGGATGTATACACCATCAAATCTCTATGGAGCCCCATCAAAAAGACCATATTTATAGATTGTGTAACCACTGAAGAGCCTCAGGTGGACAGGAAAATTTGCTCTAAGTCAAATGCCCATCAAACACTGTAACCTTAACAATTGGCCTCCTATTAATAATTTCACAGACACTTCCTGAAAGAGATGTGTCAGGAATAGTACAGCCTGTCATAAGCCAGGCTTCCTGTGGCCAAGCCTTGTCTCTACAATATATTTAATGTGTATCTTTTTATTTATGATAAATATGAACAGTAAGTATACCTAGAATACCTAGCTCAGAACATTACTGAGAATACCAGGAGTTAATGACTTGATCAAACATACAGATACTTACATAGGAGCCACATTCCAGTGTGTGTGTGTGTGTGTGTGTGTGCGTGTATTTTGCCCAAATTATATATGGGGACTATATGCCTGGCTGATACATGTAGAGGTCAGAAGGATATTGAATCCCTTAGGCCTGAGGTAAAGAGTAGTTATATGGCAGTCATATGCGTACTAAATTGAATTTGCTTCTACAAGATCAGCAAGTGTTCTTAACCATTGAACCATTGCTCTAGTCCCATAATTGTCCTTTATAATCATTTATTTTTATTTTTAACTGGCTTAGAGAATAATGGACTTCTATATAAAGTATTTTTTGCATATTTTATTATGGTGGATCTACCTCTAGTCCTTCTTTATCTCCTTGATCTCTATCTCCTGCTATATCATTTCACCCTTAGAAGCCCCTCTCTACTTTTTTCCAACTGCCTTCCCCACTACCTTTCTCTAAAAGCTTCTTTATGTTTTAGTTTCATGAATGCCTTTCTAGTTTCCTGCCCTTAAACCATATTTACTACAACCTGGATAAGGATAGTTAATATTTACTGAATTACTAGAGGCTAAAATCTGCACACATATGAAAGAAAACATGTAAGGTTTGTCCTTCTGAGCTGGGTTAGCTCAACTAGTACAATGTTTTCTAGTTTTATCCACTTTCTTGTATATTTCATTTTTCATAATAGTTGGATAAAATACCATTGTATACATGTATTGCATTTTCAGTATCCATTAATGTGTTGATGGCCATCTAGACTCATCCCATTTCCATGCTTTTGCATGAAGAGCAGCAATAAGCACAGAACTGCCAGTGTCTCTGCATAGGATAGACAGTCCTTTATATATATGCGTGTGTGACAGGGATATTTTGCTTTCATTGCTTTGAAACTAATTCTACTGATGATCCTGCTCATAAAGATAAAATCTGAAGAGAAAAAACACAGCTTCTTTCTGACCTGTTTAAGAAACTGCTGTGGTTTTGTTGTTTCTGTGGTGTTGGGGACAGAACCCAGAAGGGGCCTTACACATGCTAGACAAGTGCTTTTTTTGCAACAGAGCCTGATTTGTTAAAACTCATATGAAAGCAGCAGCAGAATCAAGCTCAGCTGCAGGCACAGAAGTGCTCAGAGAAAAACAAAATTGAGTGCTGCCTTCTGCTTAAGCCTTAAATCTGCATTTCACAGCTAGGAAGCAAGGAGATCCAAACCTTTCTGCTCAATCCTGTTCTCCCTTGGTATTCTGCCACATCACATGCATACAGAATGCTGAAAGCACACCCAGGGCAAACACTTCCAAGGAAAGGTCAAAGGTTACTCAGCATGTCACCAGCTCAAGTGCTTTTACAGAAAATAGAGAACATTGAATTCAAATTGGAGCTTGTAAGTTCCCAGAAAACATCTTGTCATTTCAGAGAATCAGAGTTGGCCTGTTTGTAGCATATTGCTTAATAAAACTTAGAAAAAAAAAATCCTGAGTCTTTTTTTAATAGAGTGATTTACTGAGTTTTTATTCCTCTATGGGATCAAGTGATGAGCTGAAGCAGGTAGCTGGAAAGAATAAATTTTGAGAGGTTGTGCAAAGACTTTTAAGTGTAGGGAGATGTATTAGAACATTAGAATCTTCATTCAATGTAAACAGAGCTGATCAAATCAAGAATGCCCTGATTGAAGAAAGATGTATTTGAACATGTGTGATGTGGGCATGTGCAAGTTTGAGTGTGATGCATATGTGTCATACACACATGCTAAGCACACATACCTGAGTCAAAAAAGGCTTGAGAGCCTTCATTTTATACAGATAAACAATAAAACAGTACTAGTCCTCGTGAGTTTTGAGGTTGTCAGAAAAGCTGGGATGAAGAATTAGCTGGGGTTTCCTCAGACAGCAAATATACCTTTAACTTGTACAGTCATATTCTCACTGTCTCTGAATAACTTATGGTCTTCTTGGAAGATCTTTAAGATATCCATGACTATTTCTCTCCAGTCTAGGAAGATAAAAATCACAAGATGGTTGAAGGCAGGATGTAAGCACAGCCTTTAACAGCCCTTAAGACAGCCTTTACACCCAAGTCTTACCACGGAGGCATGTCTCTGTTTTCTTAACATTCAGAGTCCAAGCAGTGCAGAAAATTTTCTACCTATATGGTTTTCACGGGTTTAGGAGTTCAGATATTGGTAACCAGCATCCAAGGGTATATGATGCAATAATCAAACATGCTTTGAAACATCAGCAGCTTTTCATGAAGGCAGTGATAATAAACCTATGATCTATGATCTACAGCTTGCTTTAAGCACTATCTTCCAATTGCCCACTATGCTATTTCTATCTATTTCTAAAATACAGCTTCACTAATCTTTTTCTCCCAATGGAGACATTCAATAAATATTTGTTGAATGGATGTTGAGTGAATGTAGAAAATATTACCAGGTTCATGAATTAGCCTTCTGTATTTCACAGATTTATTTCATTGATCTTCCTGAAAAACCTTCTCACAAATGGATTCAAATGAATTAAATTTGACATTCCCTGAGGAAACAAAGCATTGAATGTAAGAATTTTGTAATTGCAAAGTTTTCAGTAAAATGCTAAGAACAGAGTCTTGGTGCATACTGTATTTATTAGGGCAATAAGAGCTGCTATAATAAATACCCACCAAATTCCAATGGTTTAACTAAATACATTTCTTTCTTATGTGTGTAAGAGTCTCAGGCTTTTGTCCCTTTTGTGGAATGCAGATTGTCTCTGAGAAGCAGTTAACACTACCAATTTCTTTAGCAGCAAGGCTTTGGATTTGGGGGCAGACAGGGGAGAAAGAAAAGAAGGTATAACATTTACTAATGTTTATTTAATCTCTTGGCCCAGAGTGATATATATATATATATATATATATATATATATATATATATATACACATATATATCCCTTCAGTTCAGATTCCACTGGAGAGTTCAGGGCTAGTTTATAACCAATTCATTCTGGAAATTTAAAACTCTTATTTATGGTGAATCAGTAATATCTCTGCATTAATACCCCACTATGGAGTGGAAAGACCATTCTCTGTTGACTCTGCTTTTACATACTTCTATGTATGCATAGGCTCCTGGCAGTCATGTATAGGACTCTGTTCATGCAGTATTTTAAGTAATCTTTACAAATTCCTTTGAAATATTAGTCTGGTTATGAAAAATAAGCCTTAGAAAAGGTGTATGGCTAATTTTGATTCCAAAGCCTAACCCATCCCACTGGACAAAAGAAAAAAAAAATCAAACTTCTGAAGACTTACACAGTTCTGTAAAAGAATTTGATCAATAGGCAAAGTGACTTTTATAATACTGGATGACACTAAACTTTAAACTGTATTAAACAGTTTTCCTGCTTTGGTTGATGGATACAAGTCTAGGAAAGATTTTTAAGTGTCTTGCAGACAAGATAATTATATCTAAAATTTAAAATACCAAGACATTTCCTGTCCCTATATGTCTATTTCATATAGATAGAAACATATATTTAATATATGTGAACTTTAGACCTTTCTGTGTCAACTTTAGTCACTTCCACTGAACCCTGTGTTCTTTCTATTGTCACATCCAAATGATATATATATAAAAGTAGACTAGTACTTGTCAGTTACGGGGGAAGGAAAAGAGGAGTAATAAAGGTAAATAGATACAGAGCATTAAGAGCAATGACCAGAGTGTTCTGAAGATGCTGGGGGTATTTATACAACTAAATATAATGAAAATCCAGTGAGTCACACTCTCCTGAGTGGTACACATTGCAGTTTATAGATTAAATCATCACAAAGCTCTTATTTTAAAGAAAAAGCACTCGAATAGATTAATGGGAGTAAGACTGACAAATACTATGTGTCTTATATTTTGACACCCCACACTAGACATTAGTCATAGATCCAGTTTCAATAAATAGAAAAAAAAATACAACCAAAAGGAGAGCTGTGACCAGCCCAGTTAGCTGTGAGCAAGGGAGTGTAATTATATGACATGACACAGAGACAGAGATGGAGTTTAGTTTGAGTGAGTGAGGTCACTCTGAGAAAATAAGAAGTCAATTTTTAATTACTCAGTGGAAGAACAGGTTTCGAATATGTAGCCAGAAGCCTTTGGCCCAGCCTAGCCTTGTAGTTCAAATGACTCTCTGCTGCCTGTGGCCTGGCCTAGCCCAAGGTTCAGACCCACAGCTCCACTTGGTCTCAAATAATCACACAAAGGCTTATATTAATTACATGCTGTTTGGCCTATGGCTCAAGCTTATTGCTAGCAAGTTCTTAATCTTAATTCAACCTATTTCTATTAATCTGTCTTGCCATGCGGCCCATGGTTTACCTGTAGTCCATTACATCTTTCTTCTTAGGCAGCTGAATTTATCTCTGAGTGACTCCACCCTTCTCCCTCTTTATCTTTGCTTAGATTTCCCACCTGAATATAAACTGGCCTGCCATAGGCCAAAACAGTTTCTTTATTATCCAATGATAATTCACAGTCTACAGAAAGACCTTCCACATCACTAATAAACATATTTTACTACAAGGGTTTATACTGTGTAATTGCCTGTATATTTGTTTGATTATATGTACTGTATGATTTATATCACAGCCCCTACTGATTGTTTAAGAACTTACATGTTTCATAATTGTACCACTGATATATGTATGGTATCAGGAAGCCAAACCAATTTTTAAATGCAATGATAAGGTTTCTGTAATTTAGTCATCAAAAGAAGATAGAACATTTTATGTCTGTAGAACACACACACATCATGCATCCTATGTGTGCATGCTCTGCAGGTGCCTCATGTGAACCAACAGTGTAAATGTTGGTATCTGCTAAAAGAGCAACAATGGTGTATCTTGTTCCAAAGCCATAATCTCAATTGACAATATGAGAAAATTTGTCAGAGGGGGTGGCTTTTCTCATTTTCTTCCTGACTAGTTGATAGCAACTAAGATAACTTTAGTCAATTATATTTGAAGGATATTGCACAAATATCATAGTTGATAACAACAAAAATGTCATAATTTAACATCTTAGCAATTTTTAAATTTCTGCCGTTTTGATAAACTATTTATCCACCCACAGAAATCCTGTTCATGCTTCAAAACCAAACTTATGTGTTATCCTTTCTTGAAGGCTTTTACATGACCTTGTAAATATGGAATCAGAATTAGTGCCTCCTTATAGATTTCTGTATTAATACACTCATAGTACCACATAATGTTTACCACATCAGAAGATTTCACTCCCCACAGCTACTGGGCTGTATCTTCTACAATGCTGTAAAATTCAGCACAGTTATCTAGCAAGAAGCACATGTTTAAGAACTACTTGTTAAGCATTTTTGAGTGCAGAAAACTCATTTTTTGCATCTTGTCTTCATTACCGGTAAGACAGACATTTAATTATAATGATTTTACTACAGTTTGTTTTAAGTCAGAGATCAAAAGAATGTATCTTGCTCATAGATATTATTTGACCATTTAGATCTATGAACTAAACAAAAGTAAAGACATCTAGCTTTTATACAAAGTTATAAAATTATTAAGAATTATTTCTGTTCATAGGACCTATGTTCTGATATAAAGTTGATATTTTCAACAAAAGCGTCATTTTCCTAAATACTTTCAGGGAAATAGAATTTGAATTAACACTACTGATAACTAGACTGTCTCATTAATCATCATCATCCTCTTGTGACCAAGAAAAACAGAAGATATTTAAGAAGAGGTCCCCATTCTTGGATGGAAATACAAAACTTACAGATGCCACTGTGTAGCAAGCCTTTCAATTTAATGTTATACTCTAATTTGCAAAGCACTATAAAGTTAATACAATTATCTTAATTTTACTACTGAGAAACTGATACTTATAGGACTATGATAACTTTAATAACCTCACTCATACACAGAGTGTTCTCCAATTATATTTCAATTTCTGCTTTTCAGACATTTTCTATTCATGAGCTTTATTGAAAAAAAATTCATCAAATATCATGTCTTCTGTCATCTGATAAACACTGATAAAGCTCATTACTAGAAGCAGCAAAATAGGAGGAAGAGTGACTTTTTTTGTTTTATTCAAAATACAGTTTCTACAGTATATTCTGATTATGGTTTTCTCTTCTTCAGCTCTACCCAGATTCTTCCCACTTTTGTTCTGATCCAAATTCACACCTGCTTCCTCATTCATTAGAAAATAAAAAGACATCAAATAATGACAATAAAATAAATCAGACTAAGATAAAACAAGTCACAACAATTAAAAATTAATGAAAGAAAAAGGATAAATAGAACTGCACAAATTCTCTTTAGTATTATAATAAAAACCAGAGTCAAATATTGGGGAAAAATCGAGTTATCAGAAAGACAGGGAACAAACCACAGCCAATTCTCCCCAGCGAACTCCTCAGGTCAAACAGGGTAGATCTTGTTTCTAGGAATCCTCATATTGATAGGAATCCCAGGCAAAAAGGGCTAGCTTATGCCTTCTCCTGCCTTATATTTCTTTCCCCTGCACAGCTATTTTACTAATTCAACTTTCCTAGAGATAGGATTAAAGGTTACATCCTCTGGCTCTGTTTGGCCTTGAACTCACTGAGATCCAGAGGATCTCTGTCTCCTAACTGCTGAGATTAAAGGTATGGGTCACCACTCCTTGACCTTCATGGCTCGGCTCTGTCCTCTGATAGTTCAGGCTAATTTATTAAATATTGTTGTTGTACTCGTTGTCAGGGTCAGATGTTGTGATTGTTTTATGTTCAGGACCCTGCTAGTTCCCTTTGGGGAGAGGGTAAGAATATGCAGAGAGCAATGCAGTGACGCCATCTCTGCAGACAGGATGAAACCAGCAAATCCAGTTCCATTAAGGGATGGGAAAGCCTTAAATACCCTCCACCTAGAGCCTCCTCTCAATCAGGGAAAAGGCTTTGATTTGCTGGTACCTGTAGCTGTGGCATGGTGGTTTCTAGCTGGTCCTGATACATGGTCACCTTGTATCAGGACTCTGTTCTTGTAGTCAAGGTCCCAGGTTGATTCCACATTAGCTTTTAAGAGAGTACCTAAGAGCATGTGCCTTAAGGCACTAGTTATAACCAGTTTGTACTGGTTGAAGACAGGCTGGCCTCTAGGGCCTATTCATTCCATAGAATATACCACCATAAGAAACATATATTGACAGAGATACATACATCCATGTACACAGAAATCCCATAAAAAACCTAAAAACTGGGAAACATAATATATATGCAAAGGACCTGCAAGCTTTAAAACGTGCTTTGACAAATCATTATGAAACAATGAAGCTCCAAAAATACCAATGAGTTCATTTTATATTAGACATCTAATTGCTAACCATGAGACTTGTCATTAAGAGGGATTTATGTAGCCAATGAGTCTGTATTGGAGAAAATTAACTTTTCATTTGCAAGTGGTTATCAACTGGAGCTAGCTTATAAGTCAGGGGTGGAGGTATGTGCCCACTTGCCCTCTCAACTCTATGACTCCATCTGACCCAGACCTGTGCAGGCACTAGGCATGCTACCATAGTCTCTGTGAGTTCATACAAGCATCAGTCCTTCAGTGTTTAGAAAGCCTAGTGACCTCTATCCCCTCTGGCTTTTACAGTTTTTCTACTTCCTCTCCCACAGGGTCTTCTTAGCACTGAAAAAAAGGGATTTCAGGGAGGCATTCCATTTATGATGGAGTGTTCCAAAGTCTTTTACTCTCTATGCATTTTCTGGCTCTGTGTCTCTGTATTTGTCCCCATCTACCACAGGAAGATGATGACTGAGTAAGACACTGATATATGAGTGTAGCAGACTGTCATTAGGAGTCATTTTATTGCTATGTTCCTTTAGTGAAACAGTAGTGTTTAGTTTCCCCTACTTTCCTGACCTATCTGGTCTTGGCCACTGGATCACTGTCAGGGATGAATTGCATCTCGTGCAGTAGACCTTAAATCCAACCATACATTGGTTGTTTATTCCCACAAGCTCCTGCCACTCTTACACCAGTACATCTTGCAGGCAGATCACTATTGTACATTGAAAATTTTGTAGGTAGGTTGGTGTTTACCTTTCTGCTTCAGCAGCATGCAGAATATCCTACCATAAACCCCACTCTGTAGGGTTGAAGGTCCTTGGATAAGTTCTAGCTTTACTTCTCTATGTTCCATGAGTTGTGTAGGTGTTGTCTTTAGCAACAGGGCCTTACTATAAGTTTATAAAGAGCAAGCAACAGTCTTGGCAATAGCCTGGGTTATTTTGGTATTTAGATAGGGTGCCTTTGGCCTACCACTTATGTGTGACCAATTTCCAAAACTGGTGGCTTCATTTGGTGACACAAGATATCTGGTTGGGGTTCCATCTTCTCTGTCAGTTGACAATTCCATTTAGATCCTCATATATGTATATCTTTCAAGAAGGTGTCATTTAACCCCATAAATAACCCTGTTTTATCTGTCCCTCCTTATATTTTCTTCTTCACCCCCTTTCCCCTGTTTCATTCTCCTGCTCCACTTTTACCTCATCTATCTATTTCCCTTTTCTAGAGATAATCATCCCTAGTCCCTTACTCTATACCTAACCTCTGTGGTCCTACAGATTATAGCCTTATTATAATAAGGGTTTACCTTTTTCAGGATTTTTTTTCTATCTCCATCTATTTACCTGCAAATATTATGACTTCCCTTTTTTAATAGCTGAATATTCCATTGTGAATCACTAATGGATACTTAGGGTGTTTCTAATATCTAGATATTGTGAATAGAGTAGCAAAAAAAACACGACTGAACAAATGTCTTTGGCTACATGTTTAAGAATTGAATAGTTGGATATAGATTTATCCCCAGTTTCCTGAGAAACCTTCACAGTGATTTCCATAGTGACTGTACAAGAGTGTGCTTCCACTGACCCCACCATAAATGGGTGTGTGTTCTTCCTCCACATCTTCACCAGTACGAGCTACTATTTGATCTACGTATCCCAATCATTCTGACTGGATTTAAAGGCCAGTGAGATACCTCAGTGGATAACAATACTTAACCTAAACCTGATGACATGAGTTCAATTTTCAGAACTTACATGGTCCTGAGAAGGAAGGACCTGATCCTTTAAGATTTTACTCCCTCCTCTACATACATACATACATATATACATACATATATATATATATACACACACACACACACAAAACACAAAACACACACAACACACACACACAACACACAACACACAACACACACACACACACATACACACACTAAAAACACATACTCAGAAACCATAATATATAAGCAAAAGACCAGGAAGGCGTTGTGGCTGGTCAGAGGTTTCAGTCTCCCATAGCTTGGCAGTTTATCTCAATAGTTCAGCAGCATGGAGCGCCCTTGCTCCAACAAAGCTTTCTGCTCTGTACCTGTCCTTATCTAGAGAATGTCCGTGGGTCTGGAAGATTGACCTTGCCTAAAGATTGTCTAGGCTGGATGGCCAGTGAGTTCTTGGGATCCACTTATGTTTGCCTTCCCAATGCTGGGCTAACATGTTGAATGCTGGAGGTCTGAACTCAGAACCTCAAGTATGGATGGGAAGCATTTTTCCCATTAAACTCTCTTCCAGCTTTTTATCATGCCTTTTGAAAGGTTGTTAGTATCAGCTTTGCATCAAACATTATGATAAATTCAAGGGGAACCACCACAAAGGAAGCAGAGAAGCTGTTTTTTGATGCCTATGAAGGAAGACAGAGAATAAAAGTCCTACCATAGAGGTACTTTAAGACAGAACAGATTACAGCAGAGGCTGTAGAATGGTTTGTTGTAAGAGAAGACCAAAGAATGTAACATAAATCTTTCTGTAGCTTTTCTCCTAGGTTAATAACAGGCAGATAATAAACTAGTTACCTAGACTCATTCTTGGCACCAAACTATGGGCAGTAGATTTGAACATGTAAGAAAACAATACCAATTGACAGAGTAGGTCTAATGTCTGTGGAGATGTAGGACTCTTAAGCAGCAAATAGAAAGCATGTGAGGAGGATATGTAGCAACATAAGCCTGTGGCTGTCCAACTAAAGGATAAAGGAGAAGGCTGAGAAGCTCATGAAAGGTGACATGTATCACCAAGCAGACAGAAGCACTAGAAGGTGAATATAGGACTGAAGTTTCAGTGGAATGTT
The DNA here is from genome assembly GCA_004025045.1 of Sigmodon hispidus. NCBI lineage: Eukaryota > Metazoa > Chordata > Mammalia > Rodentia > Cricetidae > Sigmodon > Sigmodon hispidus. The sequence goes on from PVIH01006579.1 coordinate 85,934, forward strand.
GCCTATGTGTCCCCTGAACAAGGTTTCTTTGCAAGACACAAAGAAACAATCATGCTAGTACATATTTCATCCCAAAATTTTGAGGGAAAATGAAGTTATCCTCTTTTATTCAAGTTCATTAATGAGTCTTAATAAAATTTATGTAATTTTCAGGCAACTAATGCAGACAATAATAAATGAGTATCTGCCGTGTTGTGGACTTGCAGTTAGAAATAAGCATGTGACCTAATTCTGCTCTTTTATAAATGAGAACAATCACGAAAACTGCTTAGACCTAGAAGTATTCAGCACTATGTATGAAAGAAATAAAAGGTCAGGGGTTTAGGGAGATGGCTCAGGAGTTAAGAGCACTTGTTGATCATGCAGAGGACATAGGCTAAGTTCCCAGAACCCACATGGCCACTTATACCCAATGATAATAAAAGATCTAGAGAATCATGTTGCCTCTTCTGGCCTCTGTGCATACCAGATGCACAGGTGGGGCTCATATATACATTCTGGCAGATATTCCTACACATAAAATAAAATAAATAATTCTTTGAATAAAGAAATGAAAATGAAGTAATATCATGACTAAATTATAGCTCCAGATTCAGACAGCTCCAATCCAACCCTGGTATCTGTGCTTTTTTGTGGCCCAGGGGTTTACATTCACATACACATACCTGAGTAAGAAGACATTTACAGTGGTGATTAGTAAAGATGAGAAGCTGGCAAGATGGTTCAGAGGGTAGAGGCACTTGGCATTGAGCCAGACACCCTGAGTTTAATCTTCAGAACTTGAATAAAGGTGGAGAAAAAAACCCTGATGATGTCAAGGTATGCTGTAGCTTTGACTAGCACTCATGGTCTTGTACCCCTCCTTACTAAGTAAATAAAATGATAAAGACAATCCAAACCAAACAAAAACAGAAAATGAGAGTATGGAGTAGCTCCTCACCCAACTTATTAATAGTTGTTTACACTGGAGGAGAACAATGTGTTGACACATTAGAACCTCTGTGTAAGGAAGACCATGTGAGGTCAGTGAAAAGATAGCCATCTACAAGCCAATGCAAATGACTTAGATAAAATATCCTTCTTGACTCTTACACTGTGAGCAAATGAATTTTTGATGCTTGAGCCACTCCATCTGTGGTATTTTGTTATGACAACCACAGCGAACTAACAAACGCCCACACATTTTTGTGTTTATACAAACATTTATCATCCCTCCTCCCCCTTCAATGATTTCAAAACACTTCCATGCTTACTGCTATGCTTGGGCTTCCTAGAACCTTTTGTTAAGTAGGCAGCAGAACAACAATTAACCTATGCTCTGCTGCCTTCCTTCTTATGGGCTCACCACCCCATGGAAATTCCTGCTTTTCTGCTCTGTGAAAGTATCATGATAGACACTCAGGTTTAAACAGTCAAAGATCAGAGTCATATACTAAAAAGAACACAACAGGAGATTGTCTCTCTTGGACTGGGTCATCTTAATATAATGCTTTCTAGATCCCTTCATTTATCTACAAATTTCATTTTTATTTGCAGCTACATAAAATCCCATTGTGTATATGTTACCACTGTTTATTGTCTATTCATCATTTGATGGACATCTAAGCTGATTCCATTTCCTGGATATTTTGAACAGAGATGCATTGCACATGGATAAGCAAGTATCTCTGTGGTAAAAGATACATTTCTTCTGATGCATGCCTAGGAGTGTAGTTGATTTACTTGATAGCTATACTAGTCTATATTCTCACCAAAAATGAATAAAGATCCCTTCTCTCCCACAACCTCAATGGCATCTGCTACCACTTGGTGGTTTTTTATAATTGCTATTTTAACTGGGGTGATTTATAACCAATGATAGCCTTAATCAGAGAAGCTTCTATTTTCTGTGACAGGTGGTAACTGCAGAGACTCAGCTGTTCAAGGTGTTGAAGATAAACGACATTTAGGTTCTCACCTATAAATAAGAAATTTATCCCATGCCCTTTAAGGATTAACAACAGTGTGAAAGAGGGAACAAGAAAAACATGTTAAAGACAAAAGTTAGGGAAAAGAATAAAAAAAAGAATTCTTTCATCCAAGCATCACAAACATACAGCCATGTTCTCACTGCTGCACTGGAACCACAAAAGACTGACCTGTGAGTAGTCAGTCCTGAGTCATGATACCCTTCCACCTCTTGCTACTAAGGGACTCTAAGGATTGCTACTAAGGAAGATGCAATCATTCTCTTCAGTTGTTTAACCAATGGTGACCCCCTCAGGTCCCAGAGAATGATTTCAAACTAGTGACCACACAGCTGGTCCTGGTTATACTCAGTGAATGACAAAGCAAAAGGCAGGAAGGTGGTAGAGGGACTTTTAAGGAGGCATGCAGATAGACTGCATGGGAAGGAGATCAGAGCCAGTAGGAGGGAAAGCAGTCAAAATGCACTGTATACATGTGTAAAATTGTCAAAGAATAAATGTAATTAATAAAACAAGTGATAAGGGCAGGGCAATGAACAATCTTACCACACTAGATAAAGCAAGAAAGGTCCTGCTTCAGAATTTAATTCCAGCTACTAGTAAAAGATTCAAATTTATGCATGACAGAAAGAAGACTGAAAATCAGCTGCCAGAGTGCCAGCCCAGCATGCCCCTGGGGGTCCCAGGTACACAGTGTTTTTAGATAATCAAGCTTGACGGAAAAGAATGGGGATGAGCAGAAGAGGGATCTGAGAGGGTTCACGCCAAGGTTCCATGGAGTTCCCAGGGAATGGAGATGGGTGGTAAGAAGGACAGGAGAGATCATAAGAGAGGACAGGAAAGAGAATGAAAATCACCTGCCTGCATCTCTGCATATTTTAATTCTAACATCTCCCAAATGTTAACAGAACTTCTAACACAAATGTTTGTGGGATGTATATAATAATTATTAAATTAAAAAGACAATAAATTTTAGATTAACGTTTCCTAGCTAAGTGAACCAAAAGTAAGTAAATTAATAAAATAGAACAGCAACCATGGAAAACTAGTGAAATAAAGCCCCAACCCAGAGCTCCTCATTAATAAGCACTCACAATCTTTTCGGGACCTATTAGATGCCATATCTTTTAAACCAAGTGTAGAACATTTTCTAATGGTCACTAGCAATAGATTTTTTGGTCTTCCTAGTTTTCTGTGGTTTGAGATATTATTTTAGAAGACCCTTATGTGCACTTAGGACCGTAGAGATGCAGTACTCACTAGAGCCCATTATCTGAGGGGAATGGCAGTGTTCTGATAATTTTCACAGTCAAATTCTTCTCAGGGCATGTTGACCTCTCCTCTAGGAAAGTGTAAGTAAATGGGCATTGTGCTTCTAAAAGCTTGGACACCTCCCAGGGATCCACCTTTAATGCCTCTAACTGTGAACACCACGCTTGCCTCCTGCACATGAATCCATGATGAAAAAGACCATATGCTGTTATATATCAACATAAATTTCCCAACAAATGTTCATGTCTTTGCAGACACAAGGCTTCTGTTCCTCTATCCACAGTAGAGAAATAATATTTTTATGCTGGCATACGGTAATAAGACCTAGTTACCTTCAAATTCTTACACTTGTAGTTCTCGGCCAACTGTTCCTGCTCCAGCACCAACAGGTGCTTCAGCATATAAGCATGTGGGTGAGAAGACATACACCTCAAGTGCCGGAGCCAATGATCCTGAAAAGCAGTGCTTCTTTTAGAAGAAATAACAGCTTCTCATTAATATCCCAGGCTTTTAAACATGCTGGAAGGTTGTGAGAGCATACCCCTGTGCGTAGTGAGTTGCAAAAGACAGAAAAAGCTTCAAACACTTTAGTGTTAGGCTCTGTCTCTAGTTAGACCTTACTACAGCACATAGAAGGCAACCTAGCCAAATATGAAACATAATTTGAGAATCCTGTCTGTAATAGCTCCCAGATTGCCTTCTAAATCTGATGGAAGGTACACAGGTGCTGGGGATTTTGTGATAAAACTAATTTGAGCAAGGCTTTGGTGACCATGGATTCAAGTCACATTTTTAACCATATAAATGTAAAGTGAGCCACAAAATCTCCTCCATTTCAGCTTTCTGTCTTTACAGTGAGAATGATAGGAGTCTAATCTGTGTCACAGTGGGGGTCCTATTAGCGTCTCAGGGTCAAGGACTCAGCATTGAAAGTACAGAGTATATTTGCTTTGGTTCCCCATAAGTGTATGTGAAAATGTCCAGGGAAGAGTGTGACTTCACAGAGCCTCAGATCTGAGCACACAATGAGCACATTTTGAACACCTCAGTGAGGTTGCAACTATGAATGCTGTGTTGTAGGATGTTATTGAACTCATGTTCTGCATGCATTAGTTACAGAAAACAGACTTTGAATATTTTCCCACCCTCAGTCCTCAGCACTTAAGTATAAAGTGTTACTGAATTACATTGTATGCAAATATTTGATTTTAAGAATTGCTTTTTGAGCTGCTGACTACAGTTTCATTTAAAAAGATGGTAAAAGAATTTTGGTTTGAGATTAGGCCAGTATATCTGAACAATTTCTAAAATAGCCCCATACACATTTCTGTTATATTTGTATTCTTAGCATTAATTATAAAATAATATTGTTGAGTAACTAAAAAATTTTAAAGATACTTCAACAGTCAAATATCCAGCCCAAATTTAATACTTTCTGTAACAATAAACATGCAATCCACCACACTAGCATGAAAAGTTGCTTTTGCCACTAATAAATGATCAAATAGTATGTACATCAAGAAATAGTTTTAGCATAAGTGTGTCATTATTATTTATTGTTGGTAAATGTTTAATTTGTATACCTGTTTAACATACTTATTTACCTATGCTTATATAAAGTTTCTGAGTAAAAGGGGTCAGAAATGCCAGAATTCCTTGTGTTTCTTCCCACACATCTGTGGAGCCTCTAGCTGATATCCATGAAAGAATCAGGGATCTGAAATGACAGAGCTCCTGAGTTACACTCATTCAAGATTTCACTGAACCCTGGGCTGGAAGTCTGTTCTCTGTGCTAAATACGATTTCAAATCATTCTGAGATAAGCAGATTAATAGGACATATCAGAGGCTATTAAATAGTCAATTTTTAAAGCCATGTGGCATTTATAGCATGAACCACCACCCCCAGTTTGGACAAGATGAATCAATTCTTACATTTCCAGAGAGAAAAGAACCTCTGAAAACTAAATTGTCATTGTAATTGAAGTTTTGGAATTTTATAGACAAATTAAGCATTTCATCTTCTAAATTTATTCTTCTATTTAATCACTATAAAAATGAAGCCCAGACCATTCACTGAATCTTTAGTTCTTCCATAGCTGTACTTATGGAGGCTCTACTTCCATAGCTATGTTATCCTTATGAGCCTGTGTTTCTTAGAAGCTGACATCACCTTTTCAGAGTCCAACTAATTAATGAAACACAAAGATCGTTTAACTACCTCAAAAAAATAAGAGGTTTTTACTTTTTATTTTTATTATTTTATTGTTCCTTTGAGACGGTCTAGATTGACCTTGAGCTTACACTGTAGTCAAGGCTGATTTTTAAGTTGTAAGCAGCTTCCCCCTTCAGCCTCTCAAGTGGCAGAACTACAGGCATGAGCCACCTCCTCCAGCACAAGAAAGAATGCCCTAGACAGTTCCTTAGTCCTTAAAATAGTCATCAAGAGCCAAATAGTCCCATCAATACATACCAGAAACACGGGGCTACCAATAATCATAAGCTACAGCAGAGGTTTAATTATTATTATATAAAAGACAAGTGAGTACATGTACCTCAAAGGTAGGCATCAGGGATTGAAAGAGATGAGACAATAAAGGAAGAGACAGAGATGGAGACAAAGAGTTGTATAATTTGTGTGGGACTGAAACTAGTTTAAAATATGACTCTGAACTTCCTGGGAATTGACTACCTGGCTGGATATCACATAACTGGTAGGAACTGTAACAGAGTAGTCTATGAAAGTGAACCTCAGACAGAGTTTATTAGTTTCCTTAAACTCCACAGTGACTACAAGTTGTCATCATATTAGGCCCTGGTACAATATTCCCACAAAAATTAACATAATTTTAAAGAATTTATGTAGCATATTAATCGACCTTCATGATGCTAGTATCACACCTCAAATTCTTACTTTGCAAACTGAGCAATTTAAGAACACTCATGTTTTTAATATTAAGAGTCCTGGATGTGGTCACTGCCTTTCCATGCCCAGATGATCCCTCCAACCTTGGCTCTCCACATAACTCCACTCGCCACTAGATTTCAGCCTGTGTTTAAATAAGCATTATGTTCCAGGTATTTTAATAACATGTCATTACTTTGTATGAACTTAATACTTCATCCTTGATTGATAAGGCATGACTCAGAGAATGTGACAGTCCAAGATGATAATAACTGAGACAAAGAAAGATGGGCGAGGTTAAAATCAGGTTTCCAGGTGATTTAAAAGCTCACTCAATCACTATGTTTACCTGTGGTAGACTAGTAGCTCAGGTTTAAAAACTGAAATATCTGTTCATCCCAAAACATAATTATGACTCTCAATCCACACAACATACATAGCAATAAAGTTACTCCTGTGGTTCTTGGCATGTATGTACAGTGATAACTGGGATCATTGAAATGCCCTGATTTATAGTACCTGCACTACCTGGGTTATTCACAAATCAGGCACAGGCCTAAAGATTAAAGACACATGAGACTTGGGTCATTTGTGCAAAGAGAATGCCATTTATTGAGACTCCAGGTCAGACTTAAATACCAGGGGCTGAACACAATGGAAATCCCCCAGGTGGATGGAAAATTACTGACTTGGAATAAACAACTTAAGTTTCCTGTTTTAATCCCCACAGGCAGGAAGCCAGAAACTTACTGGAACTGGATGTTGAGCACAGAATGTACAACCAGCAACCATAGGCCTTGCCTCGTGGTTCAGAGTGCAGAGAAAGGTCATGCAGGGCCCTAAACCCTGACCTTCTTTCTAGTAAAGGAGAGAGTGTCATGCTTGAATGTATATAGTGTAGCAAAAATCTATAAGGAACTGGAATAGCTGAGGGTCAAATGGGATGAAATATCTCAACATAAGCTTTGTTATGATTTCTAATAACATAGACAGACATTCAAACGTAACTTTTTCTAGGTACCTTTCAGATAACTAGATTATCAGAAGTGGGTATGCAGCAAAGGGTGATATGCTCATATGTGTATACATACATGTACACATCTCCTCTTCAGAAATGACTCCCCTTTCTTATTTAGTACTGCGTGCTTTTTTTTGACACCTGATAATTTGAAAAAGTGGTTCTTCCACTTTCTGCATTTATGTGCCTTTCCCAGGCTCCCTCCCTGTGTTTTCAACCTCTAATGACATCACATTACAGAGAATGTTAGGCTAAGGTCCACAGATATTACTACTAAGTGTTTTGCCTCTGACTGCTTGTCAGCATCACGTACAGTATTTCTCTTTAGATCCTTCAGTGGGGATTCATGTGGGTCAGTCTACACATTGGCTGGCAAGTATGTTATTCCTGCCAAATCATGCAGTTGAGATGGGAACATTAATTTATCTCACCAGACATGTGTCTATGAGGCTTAACAAAACAGCCATATGCTACTTGAGTAAGTACTATTACCAAGAAAGCATTTAGCACCAGAAACCATGCTAGAACTTTTGAAAAGGATCATATGCATAGTATTCACTTTATTTTTTTGGAGCATGTTATTTGCCCTTATTGTCTGCTCTCCTCAATGTAGATTCTGCAATGTTTTATGTCAACTCATGGTTTTCTTCCTATCTTTCTTGAATGTTGATGATACTCAGGGCACATACAGAACTTTCTGCACATAGATTTCCCAAACCTACCTAAGAACTGCTTGAAGGGATGGTGAGATGAGTCTTATGGTAGGGCCTGAGAGGTAAGAGCCAGCCTCACAATAAGATCAATATGATCCCAAACTTGTCTTTCCCAGGGTGAAATGTATACATTTTATAAATAAATAAATTATAAATTCAACACATAGAGAATATCTAGAAATGTAGAACAGTGAGGTGATTTAAAACCTTTAATTGAACTATCTCCAAATGATAACATACATTCTTGTGCATTTGTTACTGTAATGCTTTTATATATACTTTTCAATATAAACAAGGTAATTAACATACTCATTATATTTTGTCTGAATGTGATGCATCTTCCTCCTCACAAATATAAGTCATTTTAAACAACATTCTAATAGTTACTATAATAAAAATTTATAACTAAAATATTTTCATAATTAGGTTGTTTCCAGTATTTTACTATAATAAATACAAGTTGTAACCAGAAAGAACTGTTCCTAGTTACATATGTAACTTTCGATAAATAGTTGCTGTTTTGAGGCATGTATGGATTTGTCAACATTTGGTAAAATAAGAGTATTATGATAAGCTACATTGTGTACCATCACCAAAGGTTTGTAAATGTAAAGTATCATTCTCATATCAGTTAGGAGCACAAATTAGAGAGGCAATGCACACAATGAACCCCAGCTTCTGCCTGTCACAGCTTCACCATGTTTGACTGTATATTTTGTTCACCTATAAAGTAGAAAGGCCACAACAACTCCTTACACTTTTGTAAGTATTAAAATACTTATGAAATACTACAGGTATCTGGTAAACCTTTTAAATTATTTAATTTCTTACTACAATAAAAAATTACTACAATTTTTTTTTTATTTTTAAAAACTGATACTGTCATCTCTCATAGTTTACCTCATAAAATTACATCATGGAGCCTTGAAAATACATCTTACCCAAGTAAATGTCTTACATTTGTACTGAAATTTATAAAAATAAAATTGCTAACTCATAAGATCATAATTTTAAAGTTTAATAAAGATTTTGCTTTAAAAATCACACTAATTATGACCTTGATGGATAAAATGATTTTAGCCTTATATGGTTTATTTTTTACTAGATTATAAATGTGATATAATTTATTTCCTCCTGATTGATTTATTGGGTTAGCAAATATCCAAAAGTTGTTAAGGCATTTAAAACATTCTTAGAACTTCCCAGAAACTTCAAGTTTGGATCCTTTAAGTAATTTTCAAAATTGACTTGTCTTATCTGTCTACAATGTTGTATAAATAGAACAATTGGTGTTAGTCCAATGTATAGAAAAAATTATTACATTAACAACTCCTCTCTAATTTTATTTATAATCCTCATTTCTGGTCATTATCTACTTTTTATCTATAGAAGTCAGGTTTATTGGTTTTTAGATTTATAAAGTGTACCTACTTATGGCATTCCATATGATGTTCTCATATATGTGTACATTGTGCAGTGTGAAAGTTGAAGCTCATTAATCACTTTTTAATAGAATGTCATAACTAAAATAGCTTTCATCACTTAAGATCACTAAATAATATTGAGCAATATGAGTTTGCTAGTAAAAATATTACCCACTGAATCACCCTGTAATTTTATGCTTCTTTATATGTTTACATCTATATGCACATAAATATTTATATATACATATATATTACTGGATAAAAAATTATTAATATATTTGTTTAAATATGCTTTGTTACACTGCCTGGAATTGTAGCACTATCAAATAAAACAGACATTCATACAATTAGGGCTTTTCTGGATTCACACCCTCCCCATTTTTCTGTTGTTCCTGACTAAAATACCTTAAAGCTTTAGATGATTCTGACACTGATATGGATTTTAGAAAAAGCCCTTCTATTTAGTTTTGATAGTCTTATTATTATATTTCACATTCTATTCAAGTGTTCACTCCAGGGATATTTGAGAGATGTAAAATTATGTCATAAGTTTTTCTTTTCTGTTGTTTTGATTTCCTTTATCTAGACATAAAAGTCACTAAGTCCATTGCATGTAATTTTCCACAAAGGATTTCCTAACATATTTACTAGGACTTCTGCACAGTACATGATTATTAGTTCTTATTCCAAATATCTAATGCAATTTGTTTTGTTTCATGTTACAAGGTACATGGCAGGTTATAATGATTGTCTAGAAGAGAAAATATTTGAGTGTCTGGAATGGAAGGGCAGGTTTAGGGGGTATCTGCTATATAGCTAAGAAATATGCCTAAAGATGAGGAAAAAGCTATTCTCATTAAATTATTCAAAAAGTTAGATATTAAATGATCTAATATAGTTTTTAAATATCAACTATGTTGAGACAAACCAGTATATTTTATAGTAAGTTTAAAAACATTATGTTTATACAAATAAATAGTATTTATATATATATATATTATAATACATATGGATCATACACTTTTTAAAGTAGGGTTCCTATGTTTCAGAAATATTCTCCAAAAATATTATGATATTGAAGAGTCAAAGGAGTATTGAAATCTCAGGCAAGAAAAATGTGGCACATAAAGTTAACCTATCCACTGTGCATTAATAAGCATCCTTATCTCTGCAACCAAGTACCTAAGAGATACAACTTGATGGAGTTAGAACCTGTTTGGGCTTATGTTTTCTCAGGTGCTAGTCTACTATGGCAGGAGGGAATACAGAACAAAGAAGTTCAAGGAAAGGCAAGCCAGGATCAGAGAAAGAAAGGCTAATACTGAGAGAACCCAGAGCAAAATATTCCCAAGACCATACCTCTGAAATATACTTCCTCCAACTATGGTTTACCCCATCTTTAGCACCCCTCCCAATAATGACACATATTGTTGATCTATCAAGGCATGGTTTGATAAAATCATTGATTATATCAAAACCACATAGTCTATATCTGGAAATGCCATCCAGACACAATCAAAGGGGTACTTTTTACTAGGTCCTCAAGCATTCCCCAACCCAATTCAGCTGACAATAAAAATTAGTCATTATATGCTCACTTGATTTTAGATTCAAGAAGTTCTTATGAAATTCTCAAAGTAGTCCAAACCAGTTGTGGAGTAGAGCAGCAAAAAAAGAGGAATTTTGCCCAGGGTACAGAAGTCATGATGATAACTTGACTTTCTAAGTTCTCATGTAGATTTGCAGGTGTATTATTTCAAATTAAGTATATTGTAATTGTTATTTTGAAGTTTTTTGTTCAATTTTTCATAAAAAAAATAAGTCTTCATACCAACTGCTTACCTCAGGGAAAAGTTTCGATACAACTGCTTGTGAAGATACTTTTTTTGACAGAAAAACAGAGACATATTAACGTCTATTACTGTTCTCTGACACTTTATGATTGGAAAGTCCATATGTACAGAAGTTGCTACAAGGAAGAGCTTCAAATAGAGAGAACTGAGCAATGGAAGCAATGTAAACTGTTATTTGATCTCCATAGAAGAGAAGATGAGAAACGGGGCGGGGGTGGGGTGGGGGAGTCAAATCAATAAGGAAGAAAAGAATCTGTGGAAATGGCAGAGGAGACATGTGTAAGTCTTGAAGGGTGACCAGCTGTTGCATCTATGAAATTTGTCACAAAGAAAGACTTGTTGGGGAGAATCAGTTGACAGAAAGCTGTCGTGGTGGGCTGACGAAGTGGCAGTATCAGGAGAGAGCATGAGAGCAGGGAACTATACTGGGAAAGAGCCCGGGGCAGATGCAAGGCTTTGAAACGGTTCCTGTTGCTGCACAGTCTGTCTGCACACTGAGACTAGAATCTGGCAGCAGAGTGAGTGCTTGGCAGAGGCAAGGCAGTTTCTTTTTCTGACTCTGCCACTTTCCCGTCTTCCCATTGTCAGTTTCTGCCTTGAGGAAGAGGAGATGATCATCCTACATCTTGTTTCTCTCTGAAGATGTCGTAAGTAAGGGGAAATCAGAAGTGGCCCCTGGCACCTCAGAAAAGGGAGGCTATAAATCCTCCAGGTGGAACTGATCAGTGCCATCTCTCAGAATCTGTGTGAGAAGGTAAAGAAGCCACAGACAGGAGCTAGGGCCTGTCCAGCTTTTCCCTCAGTGCTGGAAGAGAGGTTCTCAAAAGGGGCTACTAATAGATGCCTTTCGGGATCGGGAGGCTGCACATTTATCCAGCTAATCCCGAGGAAACTGGGGGTGGGGAGTGGGAGAGATTTAATTCAGGCTGGAGTTTAAACAGCTCTAGTGATCATTTTGATATAAAAAATCAAAATACTTTTTTTTGGTTATTCACTACTAAAAACCTATAAAGTGTTGAGTTCTGAAACCCGTGCAAAGTGGTGCCTGTGATCCCCTGAGAATATTTATCACAAACACCTGCAGGGTACCTAATTTTTTTTCTAATGGGTGACAAGTCTGAGTGTCACAGCTTAGCTCTGACCCCTGTACAACTCATACTTTCGACTTCTGTTTTCTGTCATCCCTCACAGAGGCTATGAAATTGATGGCATTAAGGCAGGCACTGCGCAAAAGAGAACTGATAAGACCCACACATAACCAGGACAGATGTCGTCTGTTGCCTGCTGTCTGTCAAACTCCACTACGCACTTAAATAAGAAGGTACTGCAGGAGCCTTATTTAACTGTCTAATGAAGAGAAATATGTTCCTAGTTTTCTAGATGAGAAAGAGGGGTGAAATTTGATAGGCTTCTTGAGGGTCATCTCACCTCCAATGAGACATTGAGTTCAATATGAATTCTTCCAATCCATTAGGTATCAATGTTTCTATTTGTCTCATCACATAATCCCTACTACTACTAGACATACACACATGAACTTAGCCTCAGTGGTGCACACACACTTATTTCATTCTTACAAACACACTAGTGGAAGTGTAATAGTATCCTTTTCCTTCAGAAGCATAGAGCAATTATTTTAAAACAAATAGCCTCCAATAAAGTCAGGAAAATATTTAATACTCATACATTTTTAGAATCTTAATAAGATGGCATGAAATATTCTAAATATTTTAGCATACATATTCCCACACACCCTGAGAACAATTTTTAAAATTAGTATATTTATTATTTCTACTTCTCAAATGGGCTAGTTTGATGCAGAAAGTTTGAGCAATTTATTCAACATTATCAGGAGTAGGACTGGAGGATGGAGATGACTGTACAGTTAGGACTATGAACTGCTCTTGCAGAGGGACAGAGTTTGGTCTCCCATGGCCACATAGGGGGGCTTATACTACCTGTAACTCTAGCCACAGGCAATCCTTTACTTTCTTTTTGACTCTGTGGAAATGTATATGCATATTTGAATGCACACACATGCACACACTTTGACAAGTAAATAGCAAAGAGTCAGACTAGAAATGAAGCTTGAATGGTTAGGATTTAATATCTAAAACCCAAATCAACATACTCTACCTAAAATATGCTGGCTTATTCAACTGAGGAAAGGAACATTTGAAAAGACCTTTGAAAGATCTCTTTGAAAGAGACCATAATTAATTACCTACTTCCTACCTCCTTTCATACCTATACCCTTTGCACCTACATCTGTTTTAGCATGGTGCTCTGAAGACATACAGAAAAGTTGAGGTAGAATGGTAGAGAGGGCCTATAAACTTGACTTCTCTGAGTCTGTTTCTTTCATGACTATCAAATCCATTCTAATTTTGGTTTGATATGTAAAGAAAGGCTTCTTGGCTCACTTCTGGGGGAAAAACTACATTCTCTAGAAAAAGTTATTATTTTCCCTTTGCATGTGGTTGTATCTGGATGTGCTCTATAGTACTTCCATAGACATCTTATTTCTTTAGTTACTTTTCTATGAGAAAACACCATGACTCAATAAACTTATGGAAGAAAGAGTTTATTTTGGCTTATGGTACTAGAAGATTAGGGTCTATAATGGCTGGATAACATGTAGGCAGGTGGCCAATGACAGTCAGAAAAGGAACCTAAGGGTATATATTTTTCACTGCAAGAACAAAGTAGTGAGAAAATGCAGCAAGAAATGTAAAGCATTAACCCCTCAAAGTCCACTCTACTGGCACACTTCCTCTGGCAAGGTCACATCACCTAAAGCTACACACATAGCACCATGAACTGGGAACCAGATGCTCAAATACATGTGTCTTTGGAAACATTCTCATTCAAACCACCACACTAAAAACAGAATAGTCCCAAGAATATTAAAATAGGGATACACAAAAACCCCTTAAATCTTAATCACATTGTTGAAGTGCTGAGGTAAACAATATAGAGATTCACCTCATATCAAGGCTGTTCTCATAGATAATAATAATTGTACCTATTTGTTAAGTTGTTTGGTGAAAGACTTCCTAGTGCTTGTAGACTGCTGCATCTTGGCAAAAATAACGCTGTTCTCAAGTGAATAGTGAATCTTCTTATACTTGATCTAGAATAATAAATTATCCTAGAAGTAAGGTATCCTTGAGTATATTGTTTGGACACTTTCATGGAAGAGGCAAGCAGGATCCAGGCGACCCTTTGAGGAATGCTGTGGTTTAGATACAGTGTCTCCACAGGCTCAGAGTTTATTTATTCAATTTCTCACTTGAAGTGCAATTTTGAAAGCTGTGGAATATTTATGCGGTGAGGCCTGGCTGGTGAAAGGACGTCACTATTAGTGTTAAATTGACAGCTAGCCTCACTGTTGGTCCTGGCTTCACAATCTCTCACTGCTACGAATAAAGCTGATCACTTATCTATACCTTCTGATTGCCTGAAATTTCTCTGAAGTCACAAGCCAAAACATCTTTCTTGCCTTAGATTGTTTCTGTCAGGCATTTGAAGCACAGAACAAAGTCACTAACAGAGATAATTAATGCATTAATCAATGAAGAATGGAATTCAAGTCTTCTTCCAAATGCAAGTTATCCTTTCATAAGCAAGATAAAATAAATTCACAAGTTTTTTTTTCATATTTTAGAGGTGTCAGAAACAAGTATTGTATACATTAAAATATTAAAACCCATATGTCACACTTTTTGGATAAGCAGTTTTTATATTCATATGTTGAAAAATAACCTAAATAAATAAGGCATGAGGTCCTGCTCTGATAAAGGGTGGAAAGAATCTGCTAAACTGGTCTGAAAGCAGCAGGATTTTCCAGACCAATTAAAATTTTTTTCCTCACCTCCATTCTAATTCCACAAAATTCTTTTACATTTGTGATAGGGTCTAGCACCCCTTTCTCCTTTTGGCAAAGCAAAGCAAAGATACATTTCAGAACTCCTTCTCTTTAAACCCAAGCCCCAATTAGGCTTTTTCACCCAGAAACCCACATTCAAACCATTATCTGCACTCTAAAATAATAGTAGACTGGATTGTATTCTAGAATGGTACCCTTGGCCAGAAAGAGTACATTTTATATTTGATGTTTTATATATTCACCAAACTATCAAGCCTAGCTTTCAAGTCCCAAGACTATATTAAGGAAGATTTCTACTCCATGATTTCCAAAGTACCTTGACTGAAAAAAAGTATGGCTGCCAAAGAAGGACACAAAACCTCTTCTGAACTTATTTCTAAATACTTGGAACACATTTTTGTGTGAGAATTTGCATGACTGAAGTCCAAAGCCATGCTGACTGGTTGTCTGGCCCATGTAAGCTCAGCTTAAATTAGGTGCAGGAAGGAAGTCTGTGTAGAAGGATGTTGCTGTTGGCAGGCCCAGGTCTGATTACCAATCACCCAGTCCACATATTCTGTATGGATTGGCCAGTGACCCAGTACTTCTCTCCCTGCAGAACATTGTCCTGATCAAGTGAGCTCATTTCACTCAAAAGATGACTTATCTGGTAACCCTATACATCAAGTTAATGCAAACTCTTTTCTTCCACAACTCTCTGTGACATTAGGGTGAAGAAAATCCTGACCCTTCAGTTAGACCTTTGTTTTAAGAAAACTAAGTACAAGAAACATTTCTTCTCTCCACCCTGTCACCTCCTCTTGGGCAGAAGTGGGAAACCCCACAAGCCTCCACCTTTTAGGAATCACAGTAACTCAGTTTCTTCAGCCCTAAAGGTGATAATGGCTTCTATCTGTTGCTATTCTCTGGGTCCCTCATTACTCCTTGTTTGTTTCTGTAACCCTACCCACATTTCGCAAACAGCCTTTTCATTAGACGCTCTTCATTGGAACCATCTGTGGTGAATTGACTTCCAGCTGGGATACCGACTGGTACAGCTGGCCTGTGTGTGTATGTGTATTTTGAGAAATCCTTCTGATATATTGCAAGAAATGGTCATTGTTGTCCTCATTTAATTATGAAGTAAATATGTTCATCCCTCTCAAATCCCATTTGGCCTTCTGACTTGCCCTGGCCCAAGGAAGATGATCATGAATAAGATACATGCAGAGGCATGCATGCAAAGTGAGTATATTTCAAGGCTTATTCAGTGTTGATCCTGGGTATTCTGTGACCCTGCCATGTGAACACTTCATGTCCATTTAGCAACAAAGGACACACATCTCTGACATCCCTACAAGTCTCTCCTAAATTTTGGATGTGTAAGACTCTGTTACACTGTATATATGCTGAACTTCACTGCTGCCAGGCATACAGGCAAGTCCAATAGAAAACAATGTGAACCTGTCATAGATCAAAATAAAATATCTGAGATTTGGACTGTGCAATTAAATGGCTGTTGTTTAAATCATTATTTTTGAGGGTTGCACATAAACTAACTGTTATGTCTGTTGACAGGTAATTTAGTCTAATACTGAGTGTGATTCAGATGTCAGTATTATTTTCACCCATTAGGAGTCTTACACTTATTTGAAGTTTAAGCAGTGTATACTTTCTTATATAGTACCTAACTTGATTCTTCTGGGAACTTTTGAATTTCAAACAAACAGCATCTATCTCTTACCACTTTCTGTATGATCTTCCACCACTCTGGAGTTCCCTCGTCGAAGATCACATTCTTGGTGCATTGAACAACTAGTGGATGAACACACCAGGAGAACACAGGTCAGATAAATATGAGCCTACACAGGATCACTCTGACAAGAGTCCAACAAATGGAGCAGAGCCAGAGCCCCTAATAGGCTAGTGAACTGAAGGCCATTAGCAAAGTGTTTGCTGTTAAAAAATGGTCACTATAATGCTGTTTCTACTGATGGACATGGGGCAAGAGCAATGGACATGGGACATGGGCAAACAGCAAAAACACCAGTGCTATAGCTTTATCCTTGATAATTTATATCCTAACTTATGTTCCAATTACCCTGAATATCTTTCTGACAATTTCTACCTATCTCTTAACCCATGGTTGTTCCTCTTTCCACTAGGAAAGCATCTTTTTGTTTTTTTCATTTTACCTATTATGCTTTTTTTGTAAAACACGTTCTATTTTTTTTCTCTCTAGAGCCTTTTGCTAATCTTAATGAATTCTTTGCTCATGTATTTGCTTCCCTCACTGTAGCATAATTTCTACAATAGTAACAACATTTACTGTCTATCTTAGACACCTACATTTTGTGCGTAGCCAAGTGTGGTTACAGATTCAGCATAGAGTAAATATTTTAAGAGTTCTGGGAGATAAGATTTTAGTTAATGTTAATGTTTTCCAAAATAATATTCAGGAAGAGCTGACCATCATCTTCCAATTTAATGACTACACCTTAGACTTTTCTGGGCTCAGTGTGATATTAGGAAGGCAAAGAATTTGTAGAAGTACATATTCAGCAGTGCAATGCACACTGACTGGGTCTAGCAATACAATTCACATACTAAATAACACTATAAAAATAATTTTATAGAGTTTTAAACAGAAGACATAAAAAAAGACATTTTCAGGCTTCAAATTTCTCTAAAAGATTTTTTTTTGAAATCACTTTGTCCCAAGTAGGTCAAAGTAATATGTGTTCTCATGTCTATTTCTGATGTACTAATTGTCAATCGAACTTTTTAAAAGCTCAACTTTCAAAATCACATTTTCCTTATAAATATTTTAACAAAGAGTCTTCTAGATCTGGTAGTACCCTGGCTGTTGAAAAAGCTTATGTCATTTTACAAAATTAATCAAGCAAAGTTTCATGTGTTTCTATTTCTGATGCAACTTCCAGAATAATTTTATAATCTAAATATAATGATGTGGGTTTTCAATTGTGTCTAACAAAGGTAGATAGGGCTAACAATTTTTGGTTGATTACTAGATAGCATTACTGATAAGAAATTAGAAATATGGATATACTTCTTACATTTTTGGTTGTGAGCCTATCCTTTAATGGCTGAACCATCTCTCCAGCCCAAGGATATACATCTATAACATACAAAATCTCCTCTTTCTGTCTCTATTTTTCTCTGTCTGAAGTTCTCTCTCTGTGTGTCATCTCTCTGTGTCTCTCTGACACTCTCTCTGTCTATTTCTCTGTCTGTCTCTGTCTCTTTCTCTGTGTGTGTGTGTGTGTGTGTGTGTGTGTGTGTGTGTGTGTGTGTGTTGTGTGTATGTGTGTGTGCATGTTCCTCACCTGCTACAGAAAGCTTATTAAAAGACTGGACATTTGGAAACTATAATCCTCTTAATTTCATAGTCTGTGTTGTTTATGTAGCTTGCAACTCATTTGTGGATGAAGAACATTCAGTCAATAGTCTATAATTATTCAAGTTTTATCAAGCATGTCACAGTTCTCTTGTCACTTTGAAACCTTTATCTGAGTATTCTACTGAAGACCCCAAGACATGGACATATGGACAGAGCTGAGGTGTTACACATTTTGTCATTATTTCATTCCTCAATTTTGTTTTTTTTTTTTAAATATACATCAGTAATTAATTGTATTCATGATCCATGGCACAGCCTGCAAGCACTTTAAACATCACTGGGCATTTTAAAAGGCTCCCTAATTAAATTCATCCTCAGATGACAGTCCACAAACTCATGGTCCACAATTCTCTATGTATACTATTTTCAGCTTTTTGACTGAAAAAAAATAAAGGACTCTATGTAAAGGCAGCAGTAATGAATTAAAATTAAATTGGCAGGAAAATAATAATACAAAAGAACACAATACAAATGTCATCTCAAAAATTTTATGAAGTCCAGGTTACATTGAAAGATAACTCATTTATCGGCAAGGATGGAAGTCTCCTGAGTTGAAAATGTCACTGGTCTCAGAGGTTCATTTTCCACCTAATATTTCTGTTGTGAAATTTTATCTAAATGTTATAAGGCACAATGATAATCTGACTATCTTCTCCAATGCTGCTTCTGAGATCTGAGAAAAACTGGGCCTGTAAGTTCAGAGCCTCACTCTGTGTTGAGACACCATGCAATATTGCAGCCTATTGTCAAAATTTAAATGTGTGCAGAGATGCTCGCATGTCCCAGCCATTCTCAAATGCTTTACAGAAGATGTTTCTGCTGATTCCCATACAAGACATTCACCACTATGCATACCATTCATATCCCTTGTGATCATGACATCCTTCTGACTGCAGCAAGTCTGCATCCTCTCACTGCCTCCTGTAGGTAACCTTACTTAGTCATACACCATTCCAAGTTCTCAACTAGTTATAATGACGTTCTTGTCACCATGACGCTAACATCTTTAAATTTAATTCACATTAGAATTTCTTTTTTCCTCCTGGGTTTTTTTTATTGTTTTTTTGAAAATCAATATCAAACATTATATAAAAAGCAAAACATTCAGAATAGATAACAAAAAAATATACAGTAATAAAACTTCACATTAGAACTTCTGAGGAAAAGAATGGGTTGAAAATTAGGTATATGAATTATTACGTCAGCAGAACTGCTCATCAACTCTTGCTGACACACAGAAGTCTGGAAGGTTATTGTCCAAGGCCAGAGCTGTAGGATGTGGTGGTACTTTTGAAAAAAGAAAATGATGATGATGGCAAGGACTGGCGTGAAAATTAGCAGAAAGATGACATCAGGGACATTGATGATAAATGTTTGTTTTGAGCTTTCTATGTGGCAGCCACTGCACTTGGTAATTTTCTCTCATGTGTACTTGTGATACTAGTGCACTAAAGAAGCACCACCTTTCACTCATGAGAAGCTAGAAGGACTGAAACATTATGAAATTCTCAACTCTTGACCTTGCTAAGTGGCTTAACCAAATTTGAACAGTGACTGCACAATTTTACACACAGGTTTAAACCTATTCTCTTAACCATTTGTTTTGGTATACCTTTAAGTAACAGAGGGGAGATTATATACAAGACAAATAGGAAGACTTGAAGATTAGGGAACAAAAAGGGAACTATCAAGGTATGAAAAGTGAGAAAAGAGTTTGGGTAAAACACAGTGTTTGAAATGTGAAGATAACTAACCACCTGTGGTTGATGATGCCATGAAACCTGAAGGACACCCTACCACTGTCAGATTCCCAAACTAGTGTAATTCTTAACTGCATCTTACATCTACAGGTGAGATTAGTGCTCACCTTTATCAAAGATGCTTCTTTATTAGAACAGAGATCATTAAAAAAAAAACTATGACTACTCAAAATACAGAGGACAATTGGCCACTAAATGCCATTCTTAATTAATTAAAATACAACTTCTATACCTAAGCCTTAAAGAATATTGAGGAAAAGAGATCAGAAAAATCTTAAGAAAAAAATTATCATTTTCATTATCTATTCTTCAGCTGATGGACATCTAGGCTCTTTTGTTTTCTTGTTATTGTGAATAAGACAACCATAGACAATGATGTAAAGGGATCTGTGCTAGGATACAGAGTCATTTGGAGGTGCCTGGATAGAGGTTTAGCTAACCAGGAGGTATATATAGATATTTCTAGCCTTTGGAGAAACTTCCACACTGATTTCCATAGTGGCTGCACTACCTTATAACCCACCACCAGTGATTAAAGATTCTATTACCCCACAGCCATGCCATAATTTACTGTCATTTGTTTGTTTGGTGGATTTTTATCTTATTCCATTTTGTATCTCAGACATTCTGAAAGGGATAATATAAAATCACAAAGTAATTTTAATTTTTATTTGCTTGTGATTAAGGATTTTGAACATATTAAAACTGTTTCCCAGCTATAAATATTTTATCTTTTGAAAATTCTGGTTTTGTGAAAAAATTTCAATTGAATTATTTGGGTTTTTTGGTACTAAGTATTCTGATTTCTCTGTATATTTTAGATACATCTGTCAATGTAAAGCTTGTTAAAAACAATTTCCCATTCTGTAGGCTTCCTTTTAATATGAACGACTGTGCTGTTTGCTGTACAGAAGCTTTTCCATGTGTTTGTTTTGATTCAAGAAGGTAGGTCCTACTTGTAAATTGTTGGCCTTAATGCCTGCGCTATTTGCGTCCTTTTCAGAAATCTCTCCTTTGGCAGGAAAGTCAATGAAATTGCTGCTTTCTTCTCTGTCCCTTTCAGAGTTCCAGGTCTTCAATTGACATCCTTTAACCATTCTGAGATGAGTTTTGTGCAGAGTGGAAGATTATCAAAAGGGATAATTAATGTTAAAGACTTTCCAAAATTCATGTGGAAACTTACTGCAGTTTATATAAAGAGTTGCAATAGAATTAACCTTTAATGAAGTGGCAATATAAGACACCACCCCTGGGATTACAAAATTCCAATGCCAGTAATGGGTTATTTCTTTTGGAGCTGTTGGCCAATGAGACCCCACAGTGCACAGGACATTGCCAATGCTTTTTATCCTCCTTCAGAATTTAAAGACACTATCGCTGAAAATACCATATGCTTGAATCATAGAATATGAAAAAATAAGCACATATTCTTTTAGATTTATCGCTCTAGTTAGTTTTCATTTTTCAAGAAGGTGTCATGTTTATTACTGTAGGAGAAAAGTAATCATCAATCATATCTAGCTATAAACCCTAGGATCTTCAATAGGACCAGCCTAGAAAATTATTTTCACTGGTGCAATATTGGCACAAAAGTCATGGTAAAAACAAACCATTTCTGTTTGTATTTAAGAAGTTCTAGATAGTTATATGCCAATTGGCACAAGCTAAAGTCACCTGAGAAAAGGGAACCTCAAATAAGAAAATCTCCTCAAAAGATCAGGTGGTAGGTAATCCTGAAAAACATTTTCTCAATTATTAATTGATAATGGAGAACTCAGCCCATTGTGATTGATGTCGTCCCTGGGCTGGTGGTCCTGAGTTCTATAAGAAAGTGGGTTGAGCAAGCCATGAAGAACAAGTCAGTAAGCAGCATCCTTCCATGGCTTCTGCCTCCAGTTTCCTGTTTTGCTTGAGTTCCTGTTCTGACTTTCTTGGTAATCAACTCTGAATATCTAGGACTATTTGCTAAGTCCTTGCCCAGCTTACAGGGTCTTGGTCTATAGGGTCTAGTGAGAAATGGAGAAAAGACAAACTATAGGATATACAGAAAAAGACAAAGACAGAAAAGCTGGAACAGGGTTGACAAGGCTCTTCAACCCTGCAAGCATAGCTTATTTATTATATTCAGTTCAAAGAAAAGCCAGCATTATTGCACACAGCTGAACAAGAAGGCATGGTTATTATATAAAACTGAGAAAGAAGACATGTTTGGCTAATCTCAGTAGGAGAAGCCTCTATAGGATGCTGTTCAGGACTTCATTCACTTAGGACTTCTTCTTCTCCTTACAATTATTGTCCTACTCAACAGTGGATAGAAATGATGATATCCTATCTAATTTTTCCTTAATTTGTGTTATAAAGAAAGAAGCAGAAAGTTAAAGTTCTGGGCATTTACTCTTGTACATATTGCTGATATGTGTGTGAATTAAATTGAGAAGGTTCATTTTTCCTCACCACTCCACAGCTTTATGGACTCTAGTCCAGTGTAACCTTGATGCTCAGATAACCACACAAAGAGAAACTTACACTACAAATTTATTATTTTATATTCTTTTAGATCATAACTCTAAAATCAACCAGCAAGGCTGTGTTTCTTCTGATGCTAATAGAGGAAGATAAGCTTTATTTCCCTTCTATCCTCAGGCTGTGTACAATCATAACTCATAGCTCTTCCTATATATTTTAAGGCAGGAACATAGCATCTTATTATATCTTATATTTCTGTGATCCTAACCAACCCATGAGATAGTTTACACTAACTGCCCTTCTCAGAATCAGGACTTTCTCACAGGTGAGACACATTTACCTCTGTCACATGATGAAATCTGCTTATGAGTTTCTGAGACCAATGTATAGGCATCTTTTCTTTTTCTTTTTTTTTTTTTAACAGAAGTAAACTTTTATTTCTCAAATTTTTCAAATTTAACTGGTTGAGTTGGCTGCTTTGAGGGGGTTAGTCAAAGAGACCAAATCCCATATCCTCATCTGATTCCTCCGACTCTTCCTTGGTTTCAGCCTTGGCTGGGGCTGCGGCTGCAGCAGGAGCAGCAGTTGTAGCAGCGGCCACAGGGGCAGCAGCCACAAAAGCAGATGGATCAGCCAAGAAGGCCTTGACCTTTTCAGCAAGTGAGAAGGTGTAATCAGTCTCCACAGACAAAGCCAGAACCCGCTTGTACCCATTGATGATAGAGTGTGGCACTGAGGCAATAGTCGGGTAACCAATCTGCAGACAAACACTGGCAACATTTCTAACAC
>PVIH01006580.1:0-55733 GCA_004025045.1 Sigmodon hispidus
TTCAAAGCTTTCTTTTTGGTTTTGATGGGGTCTTGCTATATAGTGCAGACTGGTTATGAATTTAAGATTCTCTTGTGTCAACTAAACCCTGTATGCTGGAATTACAGACATATGCCACCATGCCCCACTACATTCAAAGGTCTCTACAATAAAAACCTATGTTCAGGGGCTGGAGAGATGGCTCAGCGGTTAAGAGCACTGTCTGCTCTTCCAGAGGACCCGGGTTCGATTCCCAGCACCCACATGGCAGCTAACAACTGTCTGTAGTTCCAGTTCCAGGCAAACACCAAGGCAAATAAATAAATAAAGTTCTAATACCTGGCTCTCTCTTCTGCTTCTTCTCGAGTCTTTGTTTTAGGCTCCCTTGCTCCAGACCATCCTCTGTAGGTGAGCCCTCAACATTTTCACTCTGAAAGACAAAAACAATCAACTTCTAATTATTTAAAAAAATAAAGTAAAATATTCACATATATAAACAGACACAAATACAGTGAAAGAATATACTTTCAGGTTTTGGTTAAGAGATCCAAAATAAGCAGGGCAGTGGTAACACACACCTTTAATCCCAGCACTGTGAGAAGCAGAGGCAGGTAGATTTCTGTGAGTTCAAGGCCAGCCTGGTCTACAAAGAAAGCCAGAGCTACATAGTAAGACCAGCTAGAAAGATGGCTCAGTGGTTAGGAGCATTGGTTACTCTTCCAGAGGGCCAGGGGTTCAATTCCCAGCAGACATACATGCAGGCAAAACATCACAGACATAAAATATTAAAGATGATCCAAATAAAGGTATAGTTAATACTTAAATACTTAAGTATTTAAAAACATTGGGTGCTTGAGAATGAAAAGCTCATTAAATTAGGATAAATTCCAAACAATAGATTTAGCAATTTAGATTTTATCTGCTCCATTGAAAATAAACTGGGGGCTGGAGAGGAGGCTCAGCGGTTAAGAGCACTGGCTGCTCTTCCAGAGGTCCTGGGTTCAATTCCCAGCACCCACATGTAGCTCACAACCATCTATCTTGAGATCTGGTGCCCTCTTTGGCACACAGGCATAGTGGAGGCAGAATATTGTATACATAATAAATAAAATCTTAAAAAAAAAATTGTACTGTACTATTTTCTTATGATCAGAAGTCAGCTCGCTTCTTCCACCATGTGAACTGAACTTGTTCAATTTCTAAGAAGAAATTTGCTTAAAGTACTACCTTAATTTTCTTCCTAATTTTCTTTTCTGCCTCTGCTTTCATCTCCATGGTCACTTGGGGAATAACTCTTTTTCCTTGAGGAGAAGGCAAGACTTCCGACATTTGTGCTTTCTTCCCCTTCCCTTTCCCCCCTTTTCCACAAAGTCCGACTTGTTCGTCTTGTTTTTCCTTGGCTTCAACAACCTATGAAAGGGAAATACGAGGACAAAGGTGTAGGTGAAGAAAACATGACATCCAAAAGGCACAGTTAAGCAATTTATCATTTTAAAACTTAAGATAAATCTGGGTTCAGCTTTAGTGAAGGCACAATATAGCTGATTTGGGGAAGGCAGAGACAGAAGAATTGGGTGCTTTATGTCTTATGTCATCATTTAATCTTTCTGAAGACAAAGAGGAAACTGTGCTGTAGAACTAAATATGTATATATGTATAAATACATACATACATACACTTATGTAATATCAAGAGACTCATTATCAATAGGGAGATTTAAATAACAAAGAACATTCTGAAACTGAGTGGTCACCACTAAAATTGACTTAACTGTAGGTCTTTCTTCTGTGAAAATATTATCTGTTCCTTTCTCTCTTTAAAAGTGTATTATTACTGTATGTGTGTGCATGCCACAACAAACATGTAGAAACTGGGGGACCAGTGGACTTTGTGGAGTCAGTTCTTTCCTTCCTCTTACCTGAACGAGCTGTGGGGACTGAACTCAGGTAGCCAGGCTCGTGCAGCAAGTGCTCCACTGTGGAGCCATCTTAACTGCCCTCCCTGCTTTTGTTTTCATGTTGTTCAGGATGGCCTCCAAGTCCCTGTGTCTGAGGATGACCTTCAACTCATCTCCCTTTCAATGCTACAATTACAGGCAAGTGCACCACACTCTGAGTGTTCTTTTTTTTTTTTTTTTTTTATGTTTATTTATTATGTATACAGTGTACAGAAGAGGGCACCAGATCTCATCATAGATGGTTGTGAGCCATCATGTGGTTGCTGGGGATTGAACTCAGAGCCTCCAGAAGAGCAGTCAGCACTCTTACCCTCTGAGCCATCTCTCCAGCCACTCTGACTATTCTTTTATGTTACTATTTTTGTTCGCTTGTTTTGTTTTTTTAATGCCCCCATTTGTGCTGATTCTTTTTAAAATTTATTTTTATTTTATTATTATGAACAAAGAAGTCACACTTTCTATCCTTGTATATCCTTATTCAAGGTCCCTTCCCCCTCCCACCACATCAAGTCATTCTCTCTTTTCCACATCTCCCCATCCCCTCCCTGGGCAGGCAGCAGGTGGTCCCAAGGTCCCACTGTCCCAATATTGCTTAGTTCAGTCTCCACTCCTGGCAGATCCAGTTTTCTCCCCACAACCTCAAGACTGAGTCAGGTGTTCCTCTAGGGGGAGTGGGATCCAAGGAGTCAGTCCAAGGTGTTTGTGATCCCAAGCTGTTCAGTGGTTGTGGCTTGCAGCTTGGGCATGCTTTGCTTTTTTCTTGTTTGTTTGTTGGTATGTTACTATTTTTTGAAGTGCTAAGCATAGAGGGCAAAAGTTTGCACGTGTATGGCAAGTGTTCTATAATTATATTGTAGTCCTAATTGCAGTACTTGAATTTTGACAGGGTCTTACTACATATATAGCCCAGGCTGGCCTCAAACTTATGATGTTCCTTCTGTGGCTACCGAATTTTTTTTCCTTCTTGTATTTCTTTTATTAAATGTGAAGTTGCTTGATAAAAAGGTATGCTTCCTGAGATGGAGAGATGGCTCAGTTCTCAGCACCTACACTGGGTGGCTCACAACTGCCTATAACTACAGCTTCAAAGGATTGGCACCTTTGGCCTTTGTGAGC
The DNA here is from genome assembly GCA_004025045.1 of Sigmodon hispidus. NCBI lineage: Eukaryota > Metazoa > Chordata > Mammalia > Rodentia > Cricetidae > Sigmodon > Sigmodon hispidus. The sequence continues at coordinate 3,053 of PVIH01006580.1, forward strand.
ACCTACACTTAACCCCACCCCCCAAATATATACCAAAGTAGGTAGTAAAATAAATTAAGAAAGGGCATGTTGGGGCTGGAGAGATGGCTTAGAGGTTAAGAGTACTAGCTGTTCTTCCATAGGTCCTGAGTTCATTCCCAGCAATGACATGATGGCTCACAACCGTCTATAATGAGATCAGGTGTCTTCTGGCATACATACTTCTGGCAGAACACTGTATACTAAATAAATAAAAGGGCATGTTGCCAGTTTATAAGTATTAGTATAGGCTTCATAAGCACATACCTCCAGTTCTTCAACAAAAACAGCTAGATCTTCCTTCCACAAATCTGATGGACTCTTTTTCTTCAATGTGTTGAGCTCTTGTTCCTTCATAAGATTAGCAAAAAATTGATAGTAAATATATAAATAGTATTTTAAAAACAGAACACAGTTTATTTTTTGCTTCATCAGAACAAAAGTAAACATCAGCCATCCCATTCTACCTACAAGTTACCTTTTCATTTCTCTGCTTGCACAGCTCATCTTTCTTTTCCTTGGTTAGATACCAAAGGGGCATATCAAGAAGGTAGTTGAAAGTTGGTCCAGACTCTGCTACAGAGTCACTGTTTTCATTGTCACTTTCTTCATTTTCGTCTTCATCTGGAACCTTAAGGATAAATTAAAATGTAGAATATGAAATACAAACATACAGGGCCCTTGATTTTTTTTTTTTTTTAATTAACTTGTGACCTCTAGAAATGTAAGAAAACACATTCTACAATTTTTTTTTTAACACTTTTATTTATTTATTTGCCTTGGTGTTTTGCCTGGAACTGGAACTACAGACAGTTGTTAGCTGCCATGTGGGTGCTGGGAATCGAACCTGGGTCCTCTGGAAGAGCAGACGGTGCTCTTAACCGCTGAGCCATCTCTCCAGCCCCTACATTTTTTAATTAAAAAAATTTTTCCCTGGGCTGGAGAGATGGGTCAGAGGTTAGGAGCACCCACTGTTCAGAGGTCCTGAGTTCAATTCCCAGCAACCACATGGTGGCTCACAACCATCTAGCATGAGATCTGGTGCCCACTTCTGGCACACAGGCATAGTGGATACAGAATGTTGTATACATAATAAATAAATCTTAAAAAAAAAATAAAAAAAGAAAATTAAAAAAAAAAATGTCCCCAATTTCCATTCTCTGTATGGACGCTCTGCCTGAATGTGTGTCATAGCCAATAGATTAATAGAATAAACATATTCAGATCTTACCTTTTGCTGAGCTTCTTTCCAGGCTTTCACAGGATCAGAATCATAGCCTCTCTGAATCAGAACTTTAATTAACTCTTTTTTAGGCTTATTCTCTATTGAAAAAAAAAAAAAAGACAGATTTTAGAAAAAAGATAAGGTGTATTTCTACATTAAGTCAAAAGACTAAACTGAAAAATTCAAGCCAGGAAGTGGTCCACACCTTTAATCCCACATACAGGAGGCAAAGGCAGGTAAAGCTATAAGTTCAAGGTCTGGTCTACAAGAGGGAGTTGAAGATAGCCAAGGCTACCAGGAGAAATATCTTGAAAAACCAGAAACAAATAAACATAAGCCTACAAAACTGGGAATTCAACCATCTGTTTATTATGCAGTGTTCTGCCTGCATGCCAGAAGAGGGCACCAGATCCCACTCATGAGCCTCCATGTGGTTGCTGGGAATTGAACTCAGGACCTTTGGAAGAACAGCCAGTGCTCTTAACCTCTGTGCCATTTCTACAGCCCAGCCTCCATGTGACTCAGTTATGCTTTCTGGCTTTTATTTCAATGTTTCATTGTTTTAGGCTTTAGCAGTCTGCTGAAAGCTTGATTTTTTTTTTTTTTTTTAAAGATTTATTTATTACGTATACAGTATACAGAAGAGGGTACCAGATGTCATTATAGATGGTTGTGAGCCACCATGTGGGTGCTGGGAATTGAATTCAGAACCTCTGGAAAAACAGTCAGCACTCTTAATCTGAGCCGGCTCTCCAGCCCCCAAGCTTGATGTTCTTAATAGTATCACATTATATACTTCTCTTTCAGTGTCTGCTGCAGTCAATTATGGTTTGAGAGGCAGAGTCACTAGCAATATAGTTTTGGATTACTACTCTTCATCATGTACTTGGGTTTCATGTTTGTTTGACAGGATTTTCCCCAAGTAGCCCTGGCTGTCCTGGAATTCAATCTGTAGACCAGGCTGTCCTCATACTCACTAAGATCCGACTGCCTTTGTGTCCTGAGTGCTGGGATTAAAGGCATATGCCACAACAGCCTGGCCTAGGCTTTTTTTTTTTTTTAAAGATGTACTTATTTATTATGTATACCATAGACTATCTGCATATATGCCTGCACCCCAAAGGAGGGCATCAGATCACACTATAGATGGTTGTAATCCACCATGTGGTTGTTGGAATTTGAACTCAGGACCTATAGCCCTTAACCTCTGTGCCATCTCTCAGAGCAGAGCCTATGTTTTGCCTTTATTTTTGTTCATGCACTATGTATATGCCTGGAACCTATGCAGGACAGAAGAGGGCAACAAATCCCCTGGGACTGGAGTATGGATAATAGTGAACCACCATGTGCTGGGAACTGAACCTGGGTTCTTTGTGAGAACAAGTGCCACAACCACTTAGCCATTACACATTCAGATCTTCAATATTTATTCTGCAAGACTGGGCCATCCTATTTCCAAATTCCAATCAGCCAAATACAACCCCTCCCTTTAAAAAAAAAATTCAAGCCATGTCCAGTATCATTCATTTTAGTCTTGCCTAAAACAACAGCATCTATAAAATAAGCTAGTGCTTTTTTTTTTTTAACACTTTTATTTATTTAATTATTTGCCTCGGTGTTTGCCTGGAACTGGAACTAGAGACAGTTGTGAGCTGCCATGTGGGTGCTGGGAATCGAACCTGGGTCCTCTGAAAGAGCAGACGGTGCTCTTAACCACTGAGCCATCTCTCCACCCAAGCTAGTGCTTTTAAGTAGGCATGAAAATATTAACTATTCAGCTAAACGTTTTTGTGTACAATGAGAAAATTAGTAACTGTTGCTTTTATATTTTGGGATCTCTTATAACTTATTAATATTGCTGGCTTTCATCAGGTGGTGATGCATGCTATTACAGAGACACTGCTTCGAAAACCAAAACAACAAAAAATTGCTGGCTTTCTTAGTTGGTTAGGATAGAGTTGGCTAAATCTTCTAAGCTTACTCTATACCCAGCTTTACAAGACTCTTTAAACCCTGCTAATTGCTTATGGAATTTCTAATAAAACATAAGATTTGCCTCTTTTTCTGTCTTTTCTTTAAAATGCATCTATAAGATTAGATCAGTGTCTTCTTGTGATCAGTTAGCTACACAAGTACTTTTTCTCAGACAAAGTCCAATAATGTACTCTGTGCTGGCTTAAAATTCACTATGTATTATAGGACAGCTTTGATCCTCCTGCATCCCATCTCCAGTGCTGGGACAACCAAAGGAAGCTGATGCAGTTGTTGGGGTTGGATCTAGGACCTTGTGTTTGTTAGAAAGGCACTCTACCACTCTGAGCCACAACCAGCCCCACCCAAGGTCTTTTAGTTCTCTAGTCTTATCTAAACATTCAGTCATGCTTAGCAAGTACAAGGCTGAATTTGAGCCCCAGTACCATTAAAACTCTACAAACAACAAACAATCTAGGAAAAGCTATCTCACACTTTAAATATTTAGTAAATGTTTACATACCAATGATTATTTTGCCATCTATTTTCTCTAATATAAAGCGAGCTTGATTATTCAGTTTAGCAGATTCTGCACCAAGCATTCCTAGAAGCCATTCTTTTCTTAATCCATAATATTTAAGCCTGAGCTCATAAAAGTCTTTTAGAATATCCAACACAGTGTCATACTTCTTTAAGCAACCTACATGGTCAAAAAGCACCTGGAAAAGAAAAGAAGATTCAAACTATTAATCAATAAATTGAGGAACCTTTATAAGTTACCTGGTATGTCCTTTAAAAATCAGTTAGGGTCTGGAGAGATGGCTTAGTTGGTAAGAGCACAGATTATTCTACAAGAGGACCCTGGTTCAATTCCCAGAACTCATATGGCAGCTCACAACTGTCTGTAACTCCAAGATCTGACCCCCTCACACAGACATACATGCAGGCAAAACACCAATGTATATAAGAATAAATATATTATTTTAAAAAATCAATTATTAAAAAAGATTTTACATACATGGATGTTTGTATTGCAGCATGTGCTTGTAGCACTGTCCCATAGAGTCCAGAAGAGGACCTTGAATGGCTCAGAACTAAGTTACACAGTTGTGAATTGCCATGTAGGAGCTGAGAACTGAACCCAAGTCCAAAAAACATGTACTAAATGTTCTTAACTGCTGAGCCATCTCTCCAGTCTTTGAGACAGGGTCTGACTATATAGCCCAGGATAGCTTTAGAATGCATAGTGATCCTCCTGTCTCTGTCTTCGGAGTGCTAGGGTTACTAGAGGGTATCAATATGGCCAACAATATTACTTTTGAAGATATATCTTTTACAAAATAAGACATACCATAGAGTTGCAAGTGAGACTAGTCTGCAGTTTGAAGACTTTGTGTAGTCCCACTCTCTCTGCCTCTGCCAATTTTTCTTCAGTCATTTTTATGACAAACTTCACAGTGGTGTCTGTATGGTATTCCCTATAATCTGTTATAAGAGGAGGTGTCTTCTCAGTGCCATTCAACATGGGTTCTAGAACCTGTTCTTTGTAAGTCTAAAAAACAAAAATAAAACACAGTAACCCTTTTGTAAGGAATCTCTTGAATAGTCAACAACAGTAATCACATCTTTCCCTTGAAAAACCGAAGAAATCAATAGTTATTTACCTGGGTCCATGTTCTGATGGGAAGCTCTGAGATTTCAATGGTTGTGGAATTGATAATAGCTACTTCTCCATTAATCACATACTGATTTGAAACCAGTTCTTCAATAGTACCTTTGAAATTCTTGTAACTTGGGAGCTAATTAACAACAAAGTTTTCTAAATGTTAAATCACAAATATATTCAACAAATAAACCTAAACTATGAAATAAATCTTGTATCTGTAACTACTTAACTACGCCTGAGGAAACACAAAGTTCTTAATCCAGAAACTTACCATGGGCAGAGGCTCTTCTCCATCCAATAGTCGTCTGATATTATTTACGACTTCACGAATATCAAAGTTGGGGATTTTGCAGGACCACCCGGTACCAATCCCCTCGGCGCCATTTATCAGCACCATGGGTATAATAGGAATGTACCATTCAGGCTCAACACGCTGGTTGTCATCATATAAAAACTTTAATGTGTGATCATCTTTAGGTGGAAATAACAACCGAGTCAAAGGGCTAAAGAAAGCAAAGAATATCATTTAGGAAAATGACCTCGACCCTTTTCACACTCAGCTGGGCATGGTGGCAAGGCCTGCACTTGGTAGGCAAAGGCAAAGACAGGCAAGTCTAGACAAGTTCCAGGACCATCAAGGAACATTGTGAGACCTCGATTCAAACCCAAACCTGTCAAGCTCACGAATTAGTACAGATATAGATAGTGAACACTATTCTGTAGGGTAGAATGTTAAAAAGAAAAACAGTGATTACTTGGGGCACAGTTAATGAGTGCTGTAGTAACATATCTATAATCTTGGTACCTGAAGATCCAGTGAGAGAATTTTGAATCTGAGGCTTTCCTTGGATATTTATTAAAACTGCTTCAAAAAACTCAAATCACTAATTAGTGATATGACAGACATAAAAGATCAGAATTCATTTGATTATTTGAAAATTGAGTGTAGATAGTAGTATCTGATGAAGGAGCCCTTGGGGGGGCCAGTGTTTAGGAAGGGAAAGAGGAGAAGAATGTAGAACAAAGAAAGCAAACAAGGAGAGAACCAGCATAGATGTGCAAACATTTCCAGAACAATGGTTGATAACTGACAAGTGATGTTACAAAGGCAAAGCTGAGGCTGGAAGCTGACTATTCGTAACATCTAACATTTAATACTTAGGTTTCATACTGCTTCAAAACTGGCAAGGTTAAAATCACTAGAAGCAAACTCACCTGAGCATAGTAAAGATGTATCGAGGACTAGCTGAATCCTTGCCACCATGCAGCCTGGTACCAAACTGACCAATGGGTTGCAAGAGGTTCAAATTATTACTACCCACAAAATTCTGAGCCAAATTGATAATGGTCATCATTAGTGACATCTGTAGAGGAGAAAAAAAGTCATTAATCAATCCACAGATGAAAATAAATGTGGGCTATGTGTGTGTTCACTATACAACAACAATAATCTTGTAAGTTTTGAGGTCCAGATGTTGTCAAGACAGATGGCAGAAACAGTACCCAAACATAATCCTAGGTGTCTAAAAATTTTGATATCATCTAGTAATACTAAATCTTACTCAATAATCTACAAACATAACATTACAAATAAGTATCCTAATAGAAAGGTTATTTCTAGAAATATAACTACTGGTCAAAAGGTAAATATATGGTAGTTTTGAAATATTAACAAGCTATATTTGCACAAAATGTGTTTGGAGAATAACTTTCAATTCTTTCTGCTTTAAGGCATTCTGGAAGGATTAAAGAGTGTGGCTTTACCTCACCATGGTGATAAGAGGACATTTCTGCCACTGACCCAGCTAACTGGGCAACCTTCACTTCTCTCTTGTCATTCCGTTTGAAACAAGTAAACAAAACCTTTCTTTGACCTGGTTTCAAACCTTTAAAATGAGAAAGGACAATCATTAGCATTTTCAACTTAGCAGTTTTGAGCACAAATAACCATTTTATGATAAAACCAGACTAAAACATTGCCGCTTACCATCTACCATAGATGGGATAGATCTTTCATTATCAGAATTAGAGAACAGGATAAGTTCCTTGTTTATGAAGTCATTATAGGTCAGGTAAGTAGTGCTTTGTCCATATAAATAATCCTAAAAGATCAAAGACAGTATTGGATGATCTGGTTGAAAATAAAGTACTGGTCTTGACAATGCTTAATATATAAATAAAAACAACCAGAGCTATCATTTTTTTGATAATTCTTCAGTTCTTGAAAAACTGATAGGTGAGCTAGAAAGTGGTGGCACATGACTGTAATCCCAGTATTTGGGAGGCGGAGGCAGAGGCAGGTAGATCATTGCAAGTTCAAGGTCAGCTTGGTCTACAGAACTGAGAGTGAGTTCCAGGACAGGAAAAGCCACACAGAGAAACAGTGTGTTGAAAAACAAACAATCAAAAAAGAGAAATAACAAGTGTATGAGGTTGCTGCTTGAATAACACCAAAGTGTGTAAAATATCAAACTTTTTTTTGGGGGGGTAGTACTGAGACACTCTAGACTGTTTATAGCAGCATCAATATAAATATGTGAGAAAGGCCTTGTCACATAACTTTAAGACTATATTGCTTGGTGGTACTGGTGCAAGCCTTTAATCCCAGCACTAAGGAGGAGCTATGAGTTTGAGGCCAGTCTGGTCTACAGAGTGAATTTCAGGACAGCCAGGGCTATATAGAAAAACCCTGTCTCAAAACACTCTCCCATAAGATCATATTAGTAGGTAAGAATTTTTTCAGTGCCTTCATAATCTTGAAGGACCACTGTTGTACACTATAGTCATACATCAAACTTACTGAAAATACTATTTAATAATTTTAATTTGGTATAAAGTCAGTTAAATAGCATATTTTGTGGGATATATTTAAAATTCTTACCTCAGGAAGGCCAAGTAACTTCCGTTGTCGTCTATCTTCCATGAAATGAGTTAACCATTCTTTTCGATCATCGACCTGTTTCTTACTAAAGGCCTACAGATTAGAAGGTGGAAAAAAAATGTTACCACTACTTACTGGTTCCAAATATCTTTTCTATACAAAGAAACATCACAAGTCCTGGTTTTTAAAATATTTAATTCTGTCACTGAGATATGTTTATCAGAAACATCTTATTTCATAAAATACCCTTTTATAGAAATTTAAGAGCCGTTATTGACCAGCTTAGTAGTGACTTCTGAAAGCAGAATGTACATGGTACAATAAATAGGACTCAAACTCACCAGGCTGATTGCAGCATCATCTTCAGGCCCAGAGTATTTGAATTGAATACGATGTCTTTTCATATCTGCAAAATATTCCTTAGCTTCCTTTGATGTGCTTGTGCCCAAACCTATAGAGGTCAACAAAACCGGAAAAGTCACTCCATATAGCCTTGTATAAGACGTAAGAAAACTGAGAATTTTTATGTGGGTTTTATTACAAACCTTTGTAATATTTGACTTTCCATTTTTTATGATTTGGAGTAGAACTCTTCCATTCTTCAAACTCAGGAAGACTATAGAATGCTATTTCTTGCTTGTTTTTAGACACCTATGGCAAAGAACACATCTCTATGGCTTTGTACATTGTAGGCTCCCTATATAACATTGCATATCCAGAGTTACAGGTGCACCCAGTATTAAGCATGGGTCTTATCTTCCAGAACATGTATTACCTTTACAATGGGAGTAATAAATTCCTCTAGAAAGCGATGTCGCAGAAGAGAGGGCCAGTTGTGATGGATAAAATTGATCAGCAAGCCTTTAATATGGGAACCATCTTGGTCCTATAAACATTTGAAAGGCCAAAGCACAAAGAACAGTTTAGAAATTAAATTATGACCTATTTGGGAATTTCTCAAAAATTATTCTATGCAAATTTTAAAAAGCCTATTCAAAAGTAAACTTGCTCATTTTGTACATGTGACTATGCTGTCAGCATATCTGATTGATTAGATGTTTATTATTAGAGAAAATGAATAAAGAAAGTCATGCAACAGTAAGACCTGTTTAGTGAGGTACAGTGTATGTGCTTGTAGATCTGGCTACCCTGTGAACTGCAGAAGGTGGATAACTGAAGCCACACATTTGAAATCAGCTTAAAAATCTAAAAAAAAAATCTGACCTGATCTGTCATAATCATTATCTTCCCATAACGAAGAGTTTTCAATGAATCTTCATCTTCATAGTTTTTCTTGTACTGAAGACCCACAATCTTGATGATATTGTTAATTTCAGCATTTTCCATGATCTGAAACACATTGCAAAGAACAAAGAAATATGATCATGTATGTAGCCTGAGTGTTTTTGAGCCTCGGTATTTTAAATTATTACTTACACGTTGATAAATCAGTTCTGTTAAAATAACTTCAGTGTATCCAAACTCCCATTTCTCATTCTCTTTGTGTGTATGTTGGTACAGATTGAGATCAGCAGAGCTATGTGCATGCCAAGCATGTTCAACTTGTTCAAATAACAGTCTAAGTTTTAAGATGACAAGTGAGTGAGGGTATGAAATACAAGCATGGAGTCCTGCAGTATAAACTAAATTTAGATTACATTCCCTCCCACCAGCACTGCAAAAGTGCTGGGGGTTAAACACAGGGCCTTATGCATACCAGACAAGTGCTGCACTGAGTTACACTCTGTTGGCCCTAAATTCAGATTCCCAATAATAGTATTATAGCCTACCTGTTTATGAGAAGCTTCTCGCACATTTAGTATTTTTCCTCTAAGAGGGAATACCCCATATTTATCTCTTCCAACTACACCAAGGCCTGAAACTGCCAGAGTTTTGGCTGAATCTCCCTCAGTCAGGATAAGTGTACATTCAGTGGAATTTCGACTCCCTACAATAAAAATATACAAATTAACTTTAGCACATTTAGTTCAATCAATCTCAAATATACTGACTTAAGACGTACTGTCAATAGCCTGTAATACGTCAAAATAATTTACAATAAATTATCTTAGGAGTAAATGGACCTAGCAATTATATATGTGTATGAATGTTTTGCCTGCAAGTATGTATGTATGTACACCAGAAATCAGAAGAGGATATTGGAAACCTGGACTAGTGTTATGGATAATTATGAGCCACCAGGTGGGTGGTGGGAACTGAACCTGAATCCTCTGCAAGAGCAATAAGTGCTTTTAATTAATTGATAATCCAACTCTCCAACACTGCTCCCCAATACACATATTTGTTTTACAGTTAAGATTCATAGTAAATTAATACAGTAGTCCACCTTATCTATGGTTTTACTCCCACATTTTTTTTTTCTATTATTTTCAGTTATGTGTCTGTATGTGTTTATGTGCATTTGAGTACAGGTACCTACAGAAGCCAGAGGCCTTGGATTGCCCTGAAGCTGGAGTTACATCAAACATGAGCACTGGGAATATGATTTGGGTCTCTACAAGAGCAGTACAGGGACTTTGCTGCTGAGCCAACTCTCTAGGCTCCATGGTTTTAGTTTCTACATTTTCAATTAACAACAGACTGAGAATATTAAGTAGGAAATTCAAGCCCAATTATGACAGCTCATGTCTATAATCCCAGCACTTTAGAGAATGAGATAAGAGAATCATAACTTCAACACCAGCTTGGGTTATAAAACACAATTATGTCTAAATAAACTAAAATAGGGCTAGGCAGTCCTTGCTTCCAAACCTAACAGTCTAGGACCCCACGGTAGAAAGAAAGAAATCATTTCTGTAAGTCATGCTCTGACCTCCACATATGTGCTGTAGCATACATAAAAATTAAAATGATTTTTAGGTCTATTTATTTTATGAATTTGAGTACTCTATCTGCATGTATAACTCTATGTCAGAAGAGGGCATCTGATCCCACTGTAGATGTGTGTGAGCCACCATGTGGTTGCTCAGGACCTCTGGAAGAGCAGCCAGTGCTCTTTTAACTGCTGAGCCATGTCTCTAGACCCTAAATAAATATATTTTTAATATTTATTTATTTATTTCTTCATTTGATGTGAATTGGTGGTTTGCCTGCAGGTATAACTGTGTAAGGGTCAGATCTTGGAATTACAGCTGCCATGTGGTTGCTGGGAATCAAACTCAGGTCTTCAGGAAGAACAGTCAGTGCTCTTATATTTATGGTTGTGAGCCAAGTCTTTAACGGCTGAGCTATCCCTCCAGCCCTGAACAGTCAGTGCTCTTAACTACTGAGCCATCTCTCCAGCCTAATAAAGGTTCAAGAAATAAACAATTCATTAGTTTTGTTTGATACTTCAAAAGGTCATGCAATCCTCCCTGGAACATCAATCATTACTGTGCTCATCATACACTATTTGTCTCTTAGTCATTTAGTAGCTTTTTCAGATATCAAATCATTTGTTTTGAATGCAAATTCAAATAGTCATGTAGTAAACAAATAAAACATCACAATGTTTATATTATTCATCTCTCTCATTATATAGCTATAGCTGATCTAGAACTCACTATATAGGCCAGAACAGTTTTGTCTGCCTGTCCTAGAGATAAAAGCATGTCAAACTTATTAATATTTTTTATGACATAACACTTCCCAGTGCCCTCATAGGGTGAGTGCAATACAATAAGCTATCATAGTACACACCAAGAGTCTAGGAATACCTCCCCTGCAAATAACAGAGTACAATAACACCTTTTTTGTTGTTTTTGGAGACAGGATTTCTCTTTGTAGTCCTGGCTGTCCTAGAACCTGCTCTGCAGACCAGGATGGCCTCAGACTCATAAAGATCCACCTGCTTCTGCCTCCCAAGTTCCTGGATTAAAGGTGTCCAACACTAATGCTCAGCTTAATATCCTTTTTAAAAAATTATTTATATTTATTTTATATGCATTGGCATTTTGCCTGCATGTTTGTGAGGTGTCAGATCTTAAGTTAGACAACTGTGAGCTGTCATGTGGGTGCTGGGAACCCTGAATCCTCTGCAAGAGCTGTCAGTGCTCTTAATGGCTGAGCCATCTTCTCCAGTCTCCTGGCCTACTATCTTAATCTCTTAGATTAATGCCTCATAATATTTATGCTGCTATTGGATATTCATTTGATATTATACTGCAAATGCTTATTATATAGATCACTGTATTCTCTTTAAAATCAATTTAAAATGTCCCAAATTGAAAACAACCTAAATATTCAATAAGAAATTGGCTAATTTTTTTGTATGTTTGTTTTTTCAGACAGGCTTTTTCTGTGTAACAGCTCTGGCTGTCCTGGAACTTGCTTTGTAGACCATGCTGGCCTCAAACTCACAGTGATCCAACTGCCTCTGACTCCCCGAGTTCTGGGATTAAAGGTATATACCACTACTACCCAGCATAAAACTGGTTAAATAGTTTTGTTTTTTTTAAATATTTTTAAAAAAGATCTGTTTATTTACTATATATCACGTTCTGTTTACATGCCAGAAGAGGGCACCAGATTGAATTATAGATGGTTGTGAGCCACCATGTCGTTGCTGGGAATTGAACTCATGAACTCTGGAAGAGTAGCCAGTGCTCTTAACCTCTGAGCCAGCTCTCCTACCCAAAAACTGGATAATTTTTAAGAGAGCTATTTTGTTGAACATTCAATATTAAGAGAAACACATCCACAATATGCTGTTGTTATTGAAGTAAATGTTAAACGTGTACCTGCATCGTTGGCATCATCAAGTTTGGGGATTCCCTTGATTTTGTTATGCTTTACAGCTGAACACTTCTTGTTTAACTGGATTTGGGCCTTAAACTTCACCCAGTTTAGTATGCTTTCAACAATACCACAGCCAATTGCCTTCAAAACAGAAGCATTTATATTAGGAAAGATTCAGTCAAATATAGGACATATAAATCTCTAGAAAAATAAAATAACTCAAAAGAACTGGGTGTGGTGGCATAAACCTTTGATCTTAGCACTCAGGGAGTCAAAGGCAAGTGGATTTCTAGGTAGCTAAGGCCAGCCACAGCTACCTATCTCAAAAACAACCAAAAACACAAAGCAAAACAAAACAGAACCAAAAACTTCAACATTTCTAAGCTGGGTGGGTGTACGTGACATAGTAATCCCTGGATCTTTCCATGTTAATTTCTTACCCATGAAGAAGCTGGTTCCTCTGGGCTCATTCATTCAATATTTTCTATGGACTCATTGTGCCAGGCACCGAGCTACTTGTTGGAGATACAGTGGTTAAAATAAGTCAGAAGTAGAAAGACAGCTCAGTGGTTATAGGTAATTGCTATATATTACCTAAGTAAATGTGTATGTATGGCAGCCTATGTCTAATTACAGCCTTCAGCGGGGAGACGGGGATCTCAAGAGCAAACTAGCTGGTGAGGCTAGCCATATAGTCCAGCTCTTAAGTTTGATTAAAAGACCCTGCCTCATCAAATATGGTTGAAGAGGGATCCAGGATGACTCCTAAGATCAACCTCAGGCTCCACATCCATTCACATCCCTCACATGCACATCCCTCTGTGCATATACAAATAAAACATGCACCCCACATACACAGGAAAAAGACAAAGAGACCAAACAAGTCATATCTGTGGCCTCATGTAGTTGAAGGTATAACATGAAAGATAGAAGTAAAAAATTACAAGTGTGGCTGGGTAGTGGTGATGTACACCTTTAATCTGGCACTTGGGAGGCAGAGGCAGGTTAATCTCTGTGAATTTGAAGCCAGTGTGGTCTACAGAGTGAGTTCCAGAACAGCTAGGATATTCAATCCTACCCCCCAAAAAGAAATTACATGTATGATGAATTATGATTGTGAAGTTTGCTATGTAATAGTAATGTAAGTTTAATATTGTACTGGAACTATCTTGCTGAACTAGAGAAAAATGTAAAGGCTTTCAATAAGCAGGGGAATCTGCATTTTCCTGAATGGAAGATATTAAAGGATTTCAAGAGTGAAACCAGAAATGTCACTTGAGCACCGTGGAGGGGAGACTGGAAGCAACAGAAAGGCTAAGAACCTGTTACAGTAACAGGAAGAGGTAACAGTGGGAGGCTGATGAATTATCTAACAAATGTTCCTTACTGGTTAGATGAGAAGACAGGAAAAAGAGAAGGCTCCTACTTTTTACTTTTTATTCAACCTAGTGGCTGTTTGGTGCTTTTAAACTAAGATAATTTTTTTTTTTTTTTTTTTTTTTGAGGTAGAATAGAGTTACTCATAGTAGGATGAGTATTGGGTAACTAGTTTAATTTGTATGTTTTGGGGAAATATAGGCAAGCTGATGGTAATAATAACCTAGTTAGGACTGTTGAACCTAAGAGATCAGGGCTAGGCATGGTGGTAGACTGCTTAATCTAGCTACTGGGGTACAAGGCAAAAGAATTTTGAGTTAGAGGCCTGCCTAGGCTATACCCTACTGTGAAAACAGCAAAATTGAAAAGGTCTGAAGAGTATAGTGCAGCTGGCAATCTTTGTTTCTGCAGAGCTGAGGACAATGAGAAATAAAATAAGATTTTTTTCAATTTCCATGTAATACTCACCGCTTTAATGAATTTTTCACTTAACTGACACGTCGATCCAAAGCTCTTGGCTTGTAAAGTCATATTTTCTTTTGTCTGAGAGTCAAAGGTTGGGTTTTCGATCAAGGCATTTACAAAAATCCACATGTGATTTTTCACCTGTAATAAAGATATAGTCACTAAAATGTCTTTATGCTCCACCCCATCTTAGTGCTGGGGACTAAGCCTAGGATCTTGTACAAGTAAAGCAGGTGTTCTACCACAAGGACACCCAGCCCAGCCCATCTCTAAATTTTAGAAGGAAATGAAGAGAATGCTGTAGTACCTGGTGTGCTTTCACTGCAACACCACCCTTGTTCTTCTTCTTCACCACATCCACAAGCTTACTCACAATCTGATCAGCTATATAATCAACATGTCTGCCACCCTAATAAAAAAAATACCATTTTAAAACACCTCAGAATCATAATACTAACTATAAACATAATTTAGACAATTTTTTTTGCACTCATAGGGAGACTTTATTAGAATGAGGATTAGGAGAGGAAAGAGAAAGAGAGAAAGGAGAGCAAGATATCAGAAAAAAAAGAGGGTGAGGGACGAGCGACCTCTGTCAGGGTAGGGGGAAGAAAAGGATTAAGAAACCAAATAATGTTTAAATACATTTTATATAGTAAAAAAATTTAATAATCTCAAAAATTACCTTAGAAGTAGCAATGCTATTGACAAAGCTAATTTGCTGGAAGCCCTTTTCACTCATTGTTAAGCATACTTCCCACCGTGGGTTCACTTGTTCATGTACTACTTTCAGTGCGTTCCCAGTTTCATCTAACTTATCCTTCAAATACATATCCACATAGCTGCGGAACCCTTTTACCTGTATAAGGATTAAAGAGAATGCTATTAAAATAATCGGAAATTCAAACAAAAAACAATAAAAAATGGAAGCAACAACAGACATGAGTGGACTGAAGAGATGGGTCAGTGATTAAGAGTACTTGCTGCTCTTGAGGACCAGCATTCATGTCTCAGCACCCATACAAGGTTCACAACTTCTGTTCCAAGGAATCGGATGGCCTCCTGACCTTGGGTAACAGACACACATAGGATATACATACATGTGTGCAATCAAAAACATTCACACATAAAATAAATACATTTAAAAGTTAAATAAAGTATGAAGATCATAATTTTTTATTTTAAAACTTTAGCGTCTGTGTATATGAAAAGGGGACTGAGTAGGGAGAGAAAAACAAAGTATGCACATGCCATGATATGCACATAGAGACAAACTATCACTCTTATCAATATGGGTTCTAGAGAAAGGAGCTCAGGTGCTCAGGTTTGCCTGGCCAACACCTTTACCTGTTGAGCCATCTTGCTGACTTCGAAGAAATAAAAAAATTCAATCTGGGTGGTAGTGATTGGCTCTGGAGGCAGAGGCAAGTGGATCTCTGTAAGTTCAAAGCCAGCCTGGTCTACAGAGTTCTAAAGACAGCCAGGGCTACACTGAGAACCCCTGTCTTGAAAAACAAAAACCAGGGGCTGGAGCGATGGCTCAAGGAGTTAAGAGCATTGGCTGTTCTTCCAAAGGACTCAAATTCAATTTCCAGCACCCATATGGCAGTGCCTGGTCTACATAGTGAGTTTCGTAATAGTTAAAGGTATATAGTGATACCCTGTCTCAAAAAAACAAATGAAAACCCAAAATAGGGGCTGGAGAGATGGCTCAGTGGTTAAGAGCACTGACTGCTCTTCCACAGGACCAGGGTTCAATTCCCAGCACCCACATGGCAGCTCACAACTGTCTGTAGTTCCAGTTCCCAGTTCCAGGCAAACACCATGGCAAATAAAAATTTTTTTTAAAAAAACCCAAAACAAGCAAAACCAAAAAAATTATGTGAGCCATGAGCCATCAATATGGCACTCAGAGCTAGGCCTCATAACCTGAGTTCAATCCCTGGGACCCACATGGTAGAAGAGAACTGATTTGTACAAATTGTCTCCTGACCTCCACACACTTGCACTTGTATGGCATGAAGTGTGTACTGTGGACACACACACACACACAAATGAATGTAAACGACCCTCAACAACTTTGTGCATATTTGTGTTTACTTAAGATATAACTCTGGAGGTTGGCATCTGAATGCCTCAATTACTTCTCCAACTTTTAAACTTTTTAAACTTTTTTAAAAGATTTATTTATTATGTATACAGTATATAGAAGAGGGTACCAGATGTCATTATAGATGGTTGTGAGACACCATGTGGCTGCTGGGAATTGAACTCAGGACCTCTGGGAGAACAGTCAGTGCTCTTAACCTCTGAGCCATCTCTCGAACCCTCTCCAACTTATTTTTGAAATAAGATCTCTCACTGAACCTGAAGCTCACCATTTTGGCCAGCTCCAATGGCCAGGGAACTCCTTAGATCCAACCATCCCTGTACAGTCATGTGGCTCCATGCCTGGCTTTGTATGTGGGTACTAGGGGTCCAAACTTAGGTACTCATGCTTGCACAGCAAATACTTTACATATTGAGCTATCTCCCCAGCCTATAAAGATTTTAAAAACTACTAAAATGATATTTACTGACAGGTTGAGAGAATGGTTATCTACAGAAGAGAACAAAAACATTTAAAGGCTGAAGAGATATCTCAGCAGTTCAGAGCACTGAGTGCTTTTCAGAGGACCTGGGTTTGATTTCCAGGACCCACAAGGTGGCTCACACCCTCTTCTGGCCTCCACAGTCACTGCATACATGTACACATACATGCAGTCTAAGTAAAACACCACATACATAAAAAATCTGAAATAAATCTTTACAAAACCTTTAAGTTTTTCTTTAAGAAAATTTTTTTCCTTTGCTGAGCTTGGTGGTACAACAGGACTTTAATTTTAGCACTTGGGAGCAAGAGGCAGGACCATTTCTGTAAGTACAAGGTCAGCCTGGTCTATATAATGAGGGCCTGTCTCAAAAACAAAAAGTTTAAAATGAGATGATTTACCAGGTGTGTGTGTGTGTGTGTGTGTGAATACATCCATTAATTCCAGCACTTGGGAAGCAGAGGCAGGTGGATCTGTGTGAGTTCAAGACTAGCCTGGTCTACAGAGTTGTGGGATAGCCAGGGCTATACAGAGAAACCCTATCTTAGAAAACATGAAAAATAAGTAAGTAAATAAATACATAAAATGAGATGATCTTTAAAAACTGTGCTAGTCAAGTCTCTTTTTAGGAACTTATCTGAGATGCTATAACAAAAATGTGGGAGGAAAATAAATTGTGCACTTGAAAATAATCACAAAATCCTTTGAAGCGTTATTACCCAGAATACTCACTGGCAGCTTATTTCCATTAAGAAAGACTTTGACATCTTTAGTGGACCCAGCAATATCATACGCTCTTCTAACCATCAATGCAACAATATCTTTGTCCAGGCTTTGCATTTTAAACTTAGATAAATCAGGCTGGAAGGTAATACATGTATAATCTTCTCCATTAAAAGGTTTGAGTTCCATGTCACCAGCTTTCCCCATGTTATTCATCCATGTCTATAGCAGTAAAAAAACAGGAAAGATGAAAAAGCCAATTCATTTCACAAAACAACTAGAAGCAAATAATTTAAATGTATAAGTTCTGAAAACTAATTTTATGTAGCTTACAAATAGTTAAACTTAGCCAAACATTAATGTTATTATAAATGACTACTAAAACTTAAAGACATGTTACAAGATACCTATTTACTTACTTACCTGTTTGAACATTTTCTTATATTCTCTACTGGCTGTTTCCACAGTAAATTTAGTACTGAATATGTTACACAGTTTGGCTCCATAGCCATTTCGTCCACCTGGGCAAGTAAATATATAACACTACTTTATTATTCAATTAAGATTGTTTTCTTATGTTTTATTTACTTCTTGAGTGCTAAAATAGAACCTGGCCTTGCAATCTACCATTCAGTTTTCATTAGTGTTTTTGAGGTTTTATTTTCTGTATATGGGGTTTTTACTCCCACGTGCATACAGTGCCCACAGAGCAGAAAAGGGTGTTTGATTTCCTAGTACTGGAGTGACAGACAGTTGTAAAACATCATCCAGATGCTGAGAATTGACCCTCAGTTCTTTGAAGAGCAGCAAATTCTCTTAACTGTGGACCCATTATTCCAAGTTCCTCAGTTTTCTTACTTGATGGCAAAACTATTAAATATAGGGCTTTTTTATTTATTAATCAATTTCCTCCCATCTCTCTTTTTTCCCTTTGGTTTTGAGGCAAGGTTTCTGTATAACCCTGTCTGTACTAGAACTCACTCAGTAAACCAGACTGGCCTCAAATTCTAAAATTTTTATTGTTCTTTACATGTATGAGTGTTTCCCCATATGTATGTCAGTGCGCCACTTGCATGCTTGGTTCCACAGAGGTTAGAAAAGGTCATCAGATCCCCTGGAACCGTAGTTACAAGGCATACTTGCTCACAACTGAACCTGGATCTGCAAGAATTGCCAATTCTTTTAATCACTGAGCTATCTTTCCAGTCCCCTAATCCCATATTTTTAATCCTCACACCACAAAGTTATTTAAAAGATGTGTTTTTTTGAGCAACAAACATTATTTTCTATCAATACTCTACCTGTTACTTTCTTTTCATCATCATCATAGTTACTAGAGGTTAAGAGCTGTCCAAATATGAGAGCTGGGACATACATTTTCTCAACTTTGTGTTCAACAACAGGAATTCCTTTCCCATTATTCCATATACTAATTAGATTATTTTCTCTAAGAAAAAATAGAAAATTTCATTATACAACAAATCTTAAACTATATATAACATGTGGAAATAAAACACATGAATCAGCAAGTTTAAACTCATTGTGACTCTACATATATACACCTTCCTCCAAAGCTAGCATGGTCAATCAACCTTTCCCACCATGCTTAACTCCTAATATTCCTAAAATAGCATTCAGGGGTGGAAAACAGAAACCTTTTCCAACACCTGGGTACACACTGCTAATGCTGAAAAGCATGAAATTTAAAAATATTAGGATAAATAAAAG
Organism: Sigmodon hispidus; assembly: GCA_004025045.1. Taxonomy (NCBI): domain Eukaryota; kingdom Metazoa; phylum Chordata; class Mammalia; order Rodentia; family Cricetidae; genus Sigmodon; species Sigmodon hispidus. The sequence goes on from PVIH01006580.1 coordinate 22,435, forward strand.
AAAATAATTATATTCATTTAAAAGGACAAATTCAGGAAATGATACTACTTTCAAGAGGATCATCTATATATTCCTACTTCCTTTAGTTTTCTCACCCAAGAAAACATTAAAAAGGAAAAAATTACCAGGAATAAACAAATTGCCTTGCTTGCTAACAAAATGTTAGTCAAACTTTCTTAAAAGAAGATTTTTATTTTAAATATGTATGTGTGTGTGTGTTTACTGGCACATGAGTGCAAGTGTCCACCCAGCTCAGAAGCATTAGGATCCCTATTCCCAGTGTGGGTACTGGAACCTGAACTCTGGTCCTATGTAAGAACACCAAGTTCTCTAAACTGCTGATCCATCTCTCCAGCTCAGTTACTAGGACTCTTGCTAAAACAAGACACAAATAACACTGAGTTAATATTATCTGGTTTTTTTTTTTTTTTTTTTTAAAAAAAAAAGATCAGTTAAACCAGCTCAACATCTTTAAATGATTGTTATCAAGTCCTTAGGTATAATCAAGTATATAGTCACATTAACATTGTATCAGCACTGATCAGGCTAATAAAAAAAACCCAAAAAACCAAAAACAAAAACGTAAAACAGCCATCCTGGCCACCCCACAAAGGTACATGAACATTTAAAACCCAAAACATAGGGCTGGAGAGATGGCTCAGAGGTTAAGAGCACTAGTTGCTCTTCCAGAGGACCTGAGTTCAATTCCCAGCAGTCACATGGTGGCTCACAACCATCTGTAGTGAGATCTGGTGCCCTCTTCTGACATGCAGGCAGAACAATGTATACATACGTACATACATAAATAAATAAATCTTAAAAAAAAAAAACAAACAGAAATGTAAATCCAAATTATTCTCTACTACCACCTGCTGGTTTGTTGTTTCAATAGCATCATCACAAAAGAAACAAGCAAAACCAAAAAACCCTTAACAGTTCTAGAGGACTGATCAATTATTGCAAATGCTAGCTGAACAATTGCACTACTTAGGAATTAAGCATCACATTTATAAATTATTTTAAAATGGTTCAGAGCAAATATAGAAATCTGTTTTGTTTTGAGATAGTGCCTCAGTGTTCTAATTGGTCTGGAAATCACAGAGATCTGTGACTCTTCCTGAGTGCTAGAATGAAGGGTGTATGCTATTATCTGGAAGTTTTTTGTTTTGTTTTTCTATAATGCTGGACCTCAAACCATGGACTGTATACATGCTACCAGCAAGCTATAATCTCAGCCCTTTTTTAAATTTAAAGCTTTTATTTTGGGGACATGGTCTTATTTTGGGAGGCTTAGGTCTCAGCCTCCCAAGCAGCTAGGATCCCAGGTCTATACCACTAGGCTTAGCTGGAAAACAGTTGATGATACTGTAACTTTTAATTCCAGCACTTGGAAGGCAGAGGCAAATAGATCTCTGAGTTTGGCCAGCACAGAGGATACATAGCAAGTTATACCTCAGCCAGAGCTACAAAGTGAGACTCTAGTTTACAAACAAATAAACAAAAACCAATAGAAAAAAAAAAAAAACTACTGATAATTGTTAGTCTTAGTTTTTGGGTACCCACAGACTTCATTTCAGAATCCTGTCTTTCTGTACTTCTGCAAATCCTATCTTATTTTTTTTCCAGACAGGGCATCACTGTGTAGCCTGGCTTTCCTGGAACTCACTTTGTAAACCAGGTTGGCCTTGAACTCTATCTCAAAAAAGTGCTGAGATTAAAGGTGTGATGAGCCCCTTCACCTAGCAGAAAACTTAATTTTAAAAAAGCTATCTTCACTAGTAATTGGAGCAAATACAACAAATAATATGTACATTAGCAAACAAAAAACTTACGGATCAATTGTGACTCTAATGCAAGACATTTTTGGGTCCCTTTGTTTGTTGTCTGCAGCATTAACTGGAAGAAAATGAAATACATTTAGAAGACAAAGCGATTTAAAACAATTAGTTCTTTAATATAGAAAAATAAATTCACAAAGGAATAATATTAACAAGGTGTTAGTTTATAGCAATTTTTTTTAAATTTTTTTTATTAAGATTTATTTATTTATTATGCATACAGTTTTACAGAAGAGGGCACCAGACCTCATCATAGATGGTTGTGAGCCACCATGTGGTTTTGCTGGGAATTGAACTCAGGTCCTCTGGAAGAACAGTCAGTGCTCTTAACCTCTGAGCCATCTCTCCAGCCCCAGTTTATAGCAATTTTTCTTGAGACAGAATCACTATATTTCATGCTAACTTTGAACTTGCTATATTGTGAAGAATAGTTTTGAACTTTTGATTTTATTGTACTTGACCTCCCCAGTGCTAGAATTACCACCTCACTGTTTTATCATAGCAATTTAAAAAGTTATTTACTTTTACTTTATGTGCATTGGTGTTTTGCCTGCATGAAATGTCTGTGTGAGGGTATCAGATCTTGGAGTTATAACTCCAAGTTACAGCCATGTGGGTGCTGAGAATTGAACCTGGGTCCTCTGAAAGAACTGTCAGTGCTTTTAACTACTGAGCCATCTCCAGCCCCCATTACAGCAATTCTGTTCATAGTATTGTTTCCAGAGAAAAAATTAATTTTCTGGACTTAATAAGACTGCTTCACTTTTTTTTGAGGCAGAGTCTAGCTGTCCTAGAACTCACAATGCAGACCAAGCTGATCTCAAATTCAGAGATCTGTTCACCTCTACCTCTAAGTGCTGGGATTAAAGGTGTGAGCTGTCACATCCAGCCTGACTACCTCAGTTGTGACAACTAATTACTTAAAATAAGAGGAGCTATGTCCAACAGAGGATTTGATATGAATGATACTTAAGAATTTGACCAGTATATTTTTTTTAAATACTTATTTTCTTAATTTTATGTGAACTGGTGTTTTGCCTGCATGAATAACTATGTAAGGGTGTCAGATCTTGGAATTACAGACAGTTGTTAGCTGCCATGTGGATGCTGGGAATCTAACTCAGGTCCTCTGGAAGAATAGTCAGTGCTCTTAACCACTGAGCCATCTCTCCAGTCGGACCAGTAGATCTTTATATAAAAATATTTACTTACCTAGAATCTCATCAAAGATTTTATACAAACCAGGAACAAAAGTTACTTCCCTATAGTTAATGCCAATGTCTTCATCGTAAACCCACATTTGCTTAAAAAAAAAAAAAAAAAAAAAGTTATTTTATTATTTTTTTGTCATTAATCATCTAATCTTTTTTTCCTTTTTTTAAAAAATGTATTTAGTTACTATGTATACAGTATACAGAAGAGGGTACTAGATGTCATCACAGATGATTGTGAGCCACCATGTGGTTGCTGGGAATTGAACTCAGGACCTCTGGGAGAACAGTCAGTGCTCTTAACCTCTGAGCCATGGCTCTTTTCCCTTTTTTTAAGATAATATCTCACTATGTAGCAATGGATGGCCAAAAACTGGCTACACAGACTGGGGTGGCCTCAAACTCAGAGATCCACCTGTTTCTGAGTGCTGAGATTAAAGGCTTGTGCCAACACATTCAGAAGTAAAGACTCTTTGAATAAAGGTTGAAATATGTGTGTATGCATGCATGTTTCTGAATGTGCACAAATAATAAGTCAGGTCCAGTGACAGTAAGTGAAGTACAAAACAGTAACCTAAAAAAGTATGTTATCCAACAACAGCTTGGTTTTACCTGGGTAACTAATTCCACGGAGCCAATGTAGGTGTCTGGGCGGAGCAATATATGTTCCAATTGTGTTTTTTTCTGATAGATTCTTTCAATAGACAGTCTTTTCTTGGCATCTTCAGTTTTCTTTTTGTTCATTTGCGTATTTTCATTTACAGGCTAGTCATTAGGGGAAGAAAAAGAAAACTGATTTTTAACCATAACTTTATCAGAAATGATCAACAAAATATCTATAAAAATTATGAGACTCAACATATTATATCACAATTTGTTATGTTTGTAGGAACTGTAGAGTACATAGTTTTGAACAAACTCACTAAAATCCTTGTAACTAATACCTAAGGGATTTTACCTCTGAGTAAAATCCCCAGACCTTTTTTGGCTGTTTTTTTTCCTGTTGCCGTCTTTAACACAGGGTCCTATTCGGTACCTTAAGCCATCCTCCTTACCTCAGCCAGGGGAGCAGCTGCCATTAGTCATGTCCCACTAGGTCTGGCTACAGGTGTCCATTTAAAGAGGTGTTTTATTTCACCAAGAATATCAAATATGAAAATTTCTGCCTTGAACAATATTTTTATGTCATAAATAAACCACACTCAATTTATTTCATCTAATGAGCAAATACTTACTGAGTGCTCACACAGTAACAGATGGTGTTATTCAGCTATAGCAGTCGGGGATGCTAGGAATGTGAACCCTTGACCACACACATTCACCCCCTGAGACAGGACATTTTTCGAGCCACTCAGTAATGCCAGTTCCTCTTGGGTAACTGTCATGCTCTGCACCTTTCGAGATGAGAGCCATTCAAATCAACCAGAGACGAAAAAGAGGGCCGATGCCATGGAATACACTTGGAAGTCACACAAGGGCCATTAGAATGCAGACTAACCACAGGACGAGTGGAACCTGCCCCCTCACAAACTATAAAAACGCACGACACTCAGGAAGTCAGTTTGGACGACATCATTTCGTAAGGAACTCCACCCAGTCCAAGACCCCCCCACACACACCCCAGGCCTGAAGGGCTTGACGGGTTCCCGGGCCGGTCGCAGGCCAGCCCTCAGCCCAGGAGCCTCAACCCTTACGGCCTGCCAGGGATGCGGAGGCCGCCTAAAGGCTCTACCACCCAGGCTCATCGCGAGCTGTACCTGCAGCGGTGAAAACTCCATGGTGACGGTCCTGAAGGGGCTCGAGAATCCCGAAAGTGACCAAGCAGGAGAGCCCGCGACCACGACGCTCCTCCACAGACGCGCTGTCGGTTAGGATAGCTTCCTTAGTTTCCTTCGAACCTTCGCCTAGCCCGCCCAAATCACAGAGCCTATCACAGAGCCGCTCTCTCATGCGCTCTGTTTAGAGTAACCAATCGCAGACGGTCTTTTATTCATACGCTGAACAGGCGGTCTTTTCGAATGAACCAATTAGGTAAGGGAGGCGGGAGGCTCTTCTAAACGGACCAATAGCAGCTGTAGCAGAGACTGACAGGAAATCTGACCAATGGGAAAGGTCCATGTGCTCTGAGGGGAATATTCTGAGAAGGCATTTTGGAAGTACAAAGCGCTTTCCACAGCAGCCCGCCTGAATTGAGGTGGAAACGGATGTTCATTCTTTAAATCTCATGTTCTAAGAATTGCAGAAAGTCTCCCCTCGTCCTTATGTAGGCAGCGAGAGGAAATGGAATTCTCTCTGCCACAGGAAACAGCACCAGGGTGTTTACGGCAGCTGTTCTCAACCTGTGGGTCACGGCCCCTCCGTTCACCTCAGGATTCCTAACAGTAACAAGATTACAGTTACGAAGTAACGACACCAGGATCTTATGGTTGGGGATCGATCACTACACACCAGGAACTGTGTTAAAGGGTCACAGGGTTAGGAAGGTTGAGAACCACGGGGTAAAGAAAACCGGTTCTGGGGCAGGAGAGATGGCTCAGCGGTTAAGAGCACTGATTGTTCATCCAGAGGACCTGAGTTCAATTCCCAGCATCCACATGGCAGCTAACAACTGTCTGTAATTCCAAGATCTGACACCATTACACAGTTATACATGCAGGCAAAACACCAATTCACATAATAATAGTAATATTAATAATAATAATAAAGTTTAAAAAGAAAAGAAAACCGGTTCTAGTGGCAATCTGCCTCTCTTTAAATTTATTTTCAATGAAAAGAAAAATTCTCCGCTGTGGTCTTTGGGTTCCATACATGGAAGAGTGTAGAAAAACCATGCAAAATCTCTGGGAACATTAACATTCTCTTGTGGAAGTTAAAATTTTATTACTATTATTTTCTTTTCAAGAAAGGGTTTCTCTGTGCAGCCCTGGCTGTCCTGGAATTGGCTCTGTAGACCAGGCTGTCCTTGAACTCAGAGATCCACTGATCTGCCTCTGCCACCCAAATGCTGGAATTAAGGTGTGCACCAGGGCAGCAGCCTCCTCTTTATGTATATTTATGTATTTTATGTATGAGTGCTCTGCCTGCACGTGTGCCTGCACACCAGAAGAGGGCATCAGATCTCGTTCTAGATGATTGTGAGCTGCCATGAAGTTGCTGAGAACTGAAAAGACCTCTGAAACAGCAGCCAGTGCTTTTAATCACTGAGCCATCTCTCCAGTCTCTTAATGTTATATTTTTAAAATTTAGTTAATTAATTAATTAATTTTGAGACAGATTCTCTGGGTAAACCACCCTGGCTGTCCTGAAACTGGAACTCACAGAGATCCTCTGTCTCTACCTCCTTAGTGCTAGGGGGACAAAGGGTGCACACCATGATCTCCTCACCCTAGTGTTAGATTTTTTTAAAGGCTGCTATAGAGAGAAAGTGGAAAGAAAGGGTAGTTTGGTCTGACCTTAGTCGGAACCGTGTTTATTCATGATGAGGGAGCTTCTGGGAATGACGGGACTAGAAAGCATTTCACACAAAGAGAATTCCAGTATCTGCTATGCTAATTCTTGGAGTTCAGGAGTTGGGACTCAGTTCCAAGGCACAGTGGTGGGTGATGTGGGTGGCAAGGCTACTACCCTTATTATTCTTCCCTCCTGATCCTGAAAAGGCCTGAACTGGCTTTCGGTCTTTAGACCCAGCCCTACCTCACCTATAGAGAGAGATGTGACTGATTACTTGCTACAGTTATTCATCAGAAGTGGTATTAATAAGAGCTCTTCCAGTCAGGAGGTGGAGAGAGAGAGGGAGGGAGAGGGAGAGAGAGAGAGAGAGAGAGAGACAGACAGACATTTCCTCCTCTGGTGAAGACTCAGCGATAGATAAAGTGCTTAGTACAATGGCCTATGAAAGACCAGTTGCTGACCGCTCTTGCTTTTCAGGACTAGATTCCCTACCGATTCCACAAGTCCCTTCTCCCAAAATTGCCTTAGCATTCCTGTCTCTAGGAAACCCTCTCCTCTTTTTAAATGGAATCTAGATTCTCTTAGAGTGTGTTTCCATATAAACGAGCACTTCTTTAATAAAGCATTTGGCTGGTTTTTCCGGGGCTTTGTGTTTGGAGGTTCTGAAGGCTCATTGCCTACATTAGTCTGGGTGCACTCCTGGAAAGGAGGATTGTCATGTCTTCCCTGTAGTGGGCTGATGGACTGGGAACTTTGAATTTGTTTCTCTCTCTCTCTCTTTCTTTCTCTCTCTCTCTCTTTTTCTCTCTCTCCCTGTTTGTCTGTAAACACACACACCCCTGCCACCGCTTACAGAGAATAACAAACAGCCAAGTATTCCGGCAGAATAGACCAGGAAATCCCCAGATCTCCCACAGAGCTCAGCCTCTGGGTGGCTTGTGCAAAGGGAGATGGAGAACCACACACCTGGGAGTAAGGGATCTGTCTCAGGACCTCCCTCAAACCCTCAAATCTACTGAGAAGTTCCCGTTGGCAGTATGTACACTCAACAATGACATATCCAGGAATTATGAGTGAAATCCCACAGCGATGCTGAGTTGCATAGTTTTTTGTTTGTGTTAAGATCGGTAAAATAGCTATAGAGAGATGGAAGGTGAAGAGAGTCTCGATTTGACCTTGGGTGGCATCATGTTTATTCACAGCCATAGGAAGGGGTATCCGTTGTTGTCGCTCACAGGTGCGGATGGCCAGAAGTGATTTCTGTAGTCCACAAGGGACTCTGGGAAGTGTAGTTTTCAATAGAAAACTATTCCCAACTCTGAGAAAAAAAAAAAAAAAGCAGTGCAGAGGCTTTAAAGCTGCTTTCTGCTGAGGAGGGGCTTTGTTAAAGCATGAAGTTCTGAATCCAGGTGGGGGGGGGGCTCTGATCTTGTAGCAGAGGGAGAGTCTTGATCGGTCTCAACGGGTCAGGTAATTGTCGTCCTGTATTGCTGAAGATAATGAAAAACTAATTTTTAGAGGTCTGTATGATTTGGTCTGGGAAGATCTGGAGAGAGGAGGAGCAGAAGGGGAAGAAGTGGAGTGAGCTGGTGGTTCAGGTGAGTGACAGGTCCCATTGCCAGGACTGCCATAGGGAAATGAGGTAGCTAGCAGAAGCAGCAGGGAACCACAGAGCATAGAAAGAGAAAACAGGTTAATTTAAGTTATAAGAGCTCCTTAAAACAAGCCTAAGGTAAGGCCAACCAAAGAATTGTATTTGGCCCAGGGTGGAAGGGAGGAAGGTCCCTTTCAGGCCGTTTCTCCACAGCATATCTAGAAGGTCTTTCTGCAGATGTATCGGGAACCAGCTGTTGCAGGGTGAGTGTTATTGGGAGAGCTTATGTGAAACATTTTGTTTGGGTATAGGGTGAAGTTCAGTAAGTAAAACATTTAAAAGATGAGGGAGAGGGGAGCTGGAGAGATGGCTCAACAGTTAAGAGCACTGGTTGCTCTCCCAGAGGACCTGGGTTCAATTCTCAGCACCTACACAGCAGCCTACAGCTGTTTGTAACTCGTGTTACAGGAGATCTGAAAGCCTCAAACAGACATGCATGCAGGAAAAAACACCAATGCACATACAATAAAAAAAATAAATAATTTGCCGGGTGGTAATGGCCCACACCTTTAGTCTCAACGCTTAGGAGACAGAGGCAGGAGGGTCTCTGTGAGTTCGAGGTCAGCTTGTTTTACAGAACTGGTTCCAGGACAGCCAGTGCTACGCAGAGAAACTGTGTTGGAGTGGGGTGTGTGTGGGGAGACAGGGTAAAAGCATAAATATGAATATAACAAGGAGGAAAGAGTGACCCATGGGAGAAGGAGCAGAGTGGGAGGGAACCAGAGGTTTTGTCTGGTCCTTGTGTCGTTAGATCCCATTTCAAACCAGTTAGGATTTGTTGGCATCAAACAGTAAAGACAGTCAGGAAGAAAGGCACACATTCCATCCTTAGCAGCAATCAGAGCTAGCGAGGGGTTTTTGTTTGTTTGTTTTCTTTTCTTTTCTGTTTTTGGAGGACTTTAGCAGTCAAGGAGTTGAGCTGGTCCTGAAGAATGTTAAACTGACCCAAGCTGGTGACACAGAGAGGTAAATTGATGCAAAGAAGGTGTCAGCCCAGCTGGTTTTGTTCTGAGTCCCCACAAAACAATGTCTAGAGTGGCAAGAAGAGAAAGAGATGAGTGGAATAGGCCATGATTCATCAGTCTCCCTTTTAGAGGTCACCTAAATTGCTTTCTGTGGAGCGATTTTTCTCTTTGGGCTGCAAGCTCACAAAAAATGACCCTGAGACTTTTTTTTTATAAGTAAAATTTTTAAAAAAAATATTTATTTTTATTTTATGTGATTGCTGATTTGCCTAGAATTGGAGTTACAGACAGTTGTGAGTTACCATGTGGGTGCTGGGAATTGAACCCAGGTCCTCTGAAGCATAGTCAGTGCTCTTAATGGTTGAGCCATCTCTCCAGCTCTATGGAGACTTCTTATTAACTATAAAAGCTTGGCCTTAGCTTAGGCTTGTTTTAAGGAGCCCTTACAACTTAAATTAACCTGTATTTTTAAATCTCTGTTCTTCTATGTGCTCATTACCTCATCTCTATTTTACCCTTTCTGCTTCCTCTCCCTCTGGCTGGAAACTCTGCCTTTCTTCTTCCCAGAGTCCTCTCTATCCAGAAGGCCCAGATACCTCCTGCCTAGCTATTGGCCATTTAGCTTTTTATTAAACCAACCACAGTGACACATCTTCAGACAGTGCAAAGGAATATTCCACAACAGCTTTCAGTTATCTGGGGATGTCAGTCTCTCAGTAACTTCTTCAAGGCTGATGAAAACTCAACAAAGGAAGCAGCAACTGAGAGTGCTCCAGAGGAGGGTTCTTCTGAGGGGCCACGATAAAACTTAACGCTTGGCGAAAATCCAGAATTAAAGCAGGAGGTAACAACTATACAACTTTGTAAAGAACCTCACAAGACAAAATTACTCATATTTATTAATTTATTTCATCTGCATTGGTATTTTGCCTGCATGCTTATATGTGTGAGGGTGTCCAATCCCCTGGAACTGGAGTTACATGAGATTGTGAGCTGCCATGTGGATGCTGGGAATTGAACCTGAGTCCTCTAGAAAAGCAGTCAGTGCTCTTATCCACTGAACCATCTCTCTAGCCCTTTTTGAGGAAAACTTTTTTATATATTTATTTTTATTTTATGTGAATTGGTGTTTTGCCTGCATGTATAACTGTGTAAGGTGTCAGATCTTGGAATTGCACACAGTTGTCAGCTGCCATGTGGATGCTGGGAATCAAACTCAGGTCCTCTGAAAGAACAGTCAGTGCTCTTAACCACTGAGCCATTTCTCCAGCCTCTGAGGAAAATTTTTATATCAAGATTAACACCAGTCAATATAATATATGGTTAAATAGGTTAAAGGCAATTGTACAACTACCTGGACCAGGACTACAGTTCTGCAGAAGGATATGGTAGCTGTAAATAGCTGTTTATGTCAGTCAGACTCCTGCATAAAGAACATACACCTGATATCTTTGTAAAAGAAGTCGGTTGCCAGGCAGTGGTGGCACACACCTTTAATTCCGGCACTCGGAGGCAGAGACAGAAGGACTTCTGTGAGTTCAAGGCCAGCCTGGTCTACAAAGTGAGTTCTAGGCCAACCAAGACTACACAGAGAGACCCTACCTTGAAGAAAAAGAATAAAATCAGCATCCAAGGAATGAATCTGAACAGAAAGTGTCTCTTACTTCACAGGAAGCTTAAGATTTTGGTTATGGTGAGTTTTAGTGAGTGAACTTCCTCTGCCCTTCAGTACTGGGATTATAGGTGTAAGCAGCCATGTCCAACTTCTTACTGGGTGCTGTAGATTTGAACTCAGGTCCTTATGGTTGCAAAGCAAGAATGCCTGCCTGCTGAGCCATCTCTCCAGCCCCTGTTTAAACCCTCAGCCTTTCTCTTGCTAATCAATACTCTTTCATTCTTCTCTACACCATCAGCAAATCTTTGAGTAAATCTATTCGTAATAACGATGCTATCAGTTTATAAACTACTTGCTTCTATCATAGCCATTAGTGTACTTAGATACCTCCTTTAATCTTTCTTTTTTGTTGAAAAAAATTAAAAAACAATTTTTATGTTCATGAGTGTTTATCCTCTTGTGTGTATGTGTATCATGTGCATGCAGTGCCTGAGGAGGCCAGAATAGGATGTTGGATCCTCTATAACTGAAGTTACAAGCAGTTGTGAGCCATCATGTGGGTTCAGGGGAGGGGGGATCAAACCTGAGCCTTCTGCAAAACAGCAGTGTTCTTAACATCTCTCCAGGCCCCATCGAATCCTTCTCAGCAGTGTTACAGAGTGAATCAGAGACCAGGATCATCGCTTTACAGATGTCAAATCAAACAATCATCCTGAAGAGGGATGCCCACAGTGTGCAGCTGATAAAGACAGAGCTGGGCTTGGAACCCTCGGCTCTGACAGCAGGAAGCCCAGCTCTCAGTCTCACAGTTGTTGCTTATATATCCGGGAACAGAGATCTTCTCCATTGTTGGTCTACTGGGTTCCCTCTAGCAATGTGCCTAGTTTTTTTGATGTTCTTACATCATCATGACTAGGTAGGATAAGAATTTGACTATGCAGATTTGGAGGTTTGCTGTTCCCAAATATCAAGTCTCTGGAAACATCGTAGGCTGAGAGAGTGAGGCCAAGCAAAGATGGGGCCTATGTGAATAGGGGATTTAGATACTCTAATCTTGTTTCTGGGGCCACATATTCCTTCCTGCCCCTCTGCCCTTAACTCTCCTGTCCCCACCATTCAATCATCTTTCAGAGTATCCTCCTTCTGTTAGTCCAAAGACAAGACCACAGCAGAAGAGATTCCTGGAGTGAGAAGTAGGGAAGGTTCTGGAGCTTCCTCCTGAGACCCTGCCTTTCCATGGCTGGGGTTAGATCTTAGTTCCAGGGCTGTGACTTCAGCACCCTGACTGAGAATACTAGAACTGTCAGGTTGTCCTTACAGTTGGCTCATGAGAAAGACGCATCAGCCTCAGGAACCTTGGCCACTTCAACTAGAGGGACAGGGGCTTAGCACTAGCAACATTACCCAATGATGACTTTATCCCTCCCTCAGTTACAACTGAGGGCATTTAAGGATAGAGAGAAGATATCACTTTGCCAAATCTCAGAGCTAGTTCATAGCAAATCCAGGAATCATGTTAGGCAATTTGGCTTCTAACTCACTTGGCCAGTCATCATTAATAATACTCACTGGACACTTGCTATGTGTTGGATACCATTTTGTGCTTTTTATAGTGATTCTTTTTTTTTTTTAAACTTAATCATCATAGCCACCATATGTAACGTTCCTATGAAAGATGAGGATGCGGGGCTGGAGAGATGGCTCAGAGGTTAAGAGCACTGACTGTTCTTCCAGAGGTCCTGAGTTCAATTCCCAGCAAAACCATATGGTGGCTCACAACCATCTATGATGAGGTCTGGTGCCCTCTTCTGTAAAACTGTATGCATAATAAATAAATAATTATTTAAAAAAAAAAGAAAGAAAGATGAGGATGCTTGGGACTGGAGAGATGGCTCAGAGGTTCAGAGCACTGACTGTTATTCCAGAGGACCTGAGTTCAATTCCCAGCAAAACCACATGGTGGCTCACAACCATCTGTGATGACATCTGATACCCTCTTCTGTATATTGTATACACAATAAATAAATAAATAAATCTTAAAAGAAAGAAAGATGAGGATGCTAAGGACCAGGCTAACATCTGGACTCTGTTGACAGAAATACAACTCAGGCAAGCTGACTAAAAGTCAGCACTTCTGCCAGGCAGTGGTGGCTCATGCCTTTAATCCTAGTATTTGGAAGGCAGAAGCAGGTGGATCTCTGTGAGTTTGAGGACAGCCAGAGCTACACAGAGAAACCTGTCTCGAAGATTAATTTTCCAAAACACTCTATTTATTTAGGTGTGTGTGTGTGTGTGTTGGATGTCACAGGATAACTTTCAGGTGTCTGTTCTCTCCCTTCCCCCGGTGAGTTTGGGGATTGAACTCAGGTCCTCATTCTCGGCAACAAGCACATTTCCTGCCTCATTAGCCTCCCTCACTTCTTTAAAAATGAAGTTTAGGGTTTGGGGACATGGGTCAATGGGTAAAGTCCCTGAAGCACGGGCATAAGGACACATGTTAGGATACTCCAGCCGCCATGGGAAGGCTGGGTGTGGCCACCTGCATTTCTAGCTTTAGGTGGGATGGACGGTGGGGCAGGTAAACTAATCACCAAACCACACTGGTCATCCAGTTTAGCCATCAGTGAGCACAGGGTTCAGTGAGAGACCCTGTCTCAAAAAATAGGGTGGAGAGTGACAGTGGAAGATATCTGATGCTAGCCTCTGCTTCACAGGCACTTAGACAACATCCACCTTCCTCACAGAGTGTTGAGTGTACAAGTGTGTATGTGTGTGTATGTCACACACACTCAACTGCAATCACAAATACACATATAATATACTCTATATACATCAAAACATTAGAGTATAGCATCGTTGACTCATGCACATCTGTGTCTGTGAGACCCTGGATTTGAGGACATTACAGAGTGGGCAAGCTGCAGTCTAATACTATAGACAATTTTGCCTTAGTTTCAGTGAATACACTAGCGTAATAAGGAAAGCAGTGATCTAAGGAAGATTGAGTTCAGAAAACCATGATGAGAAAAACAAGTAAATAAAGGTTAGGAAGCACATACTAAACATTAACAGAGCAGCCCTTTCCCAGAACTTTCTTAGGACAGACCAGGAAAAACAGAAATTACACGTACTACAGAGTAGATCTGGGAAAGCATGAAAGAAAAGCAGAAAGCCATATCGAGATTTAGGGTCCACTGAGGACAGCCCTCAGCACCCTTTCACCAGATGGGTCCTATAGCTATGTTCTGACATTCAACAAGAATACACATGTCTGGGGGCCGGAGAGATGGCTCAGAGGTTAAGAGCACTGGCTGCTCTTCCAGAGGACCCGGGTTCAATTCCCAACATCCACATGGCAGCTAAAAACTGTCTGTAGTTACAGGATCTGACCCCCTTACACAGTTATACATGCAGGCAAGACACCAATGCACAAAAATAAAAATAAATTAAAAAAACTTTTAAAAAATTACTTTTTTTGGATGTTTGGCTTTTTATGTATATGGATATATATCTGTGGAGGTCAGAGGTTAAATTTTGGGAGTTTATTCTCTTCTTCCACTGTGGGTTCTAGGGATCAAATTCAGGCTGTCAGGATTGCATGGGATGTGCCCCTACCTGCTGAGATGTTTCATCAACTCACTAGTGACCTATATTTTGTTTGTCTGTATGTGGTTGCTGGGAATTGAACTTGGGTCCTTTGGAAGAACAATCAGTGCTCTTAACCTCTAAGCCATCTCATCAGCTCTCAACCTATATTTTTTAAAGCTTTAAATGTATGAGTGTTTTGCCTTCATGTATGTCTGTGTACCACGTGTGCCTGGTTCCCTGGAAGCCAGAAGGATGTTGGAGCCCTTGAACTGGACTTACTAATAGTTTTGAGCTACCATATAGGGACTAGAGACTGAAACCAGGTCCTCTGGAAGAGCAACTAGTGTTCTTAACCCCTGAGCCATCTCATCTGTACCAATAGTGACTATTTTACACAGTGACTCATGAACACACTTGAACACTTTTCCAGAACACATACATTTGTATTGGGACTGTACATCTAGGGGTGGAATTATGGGTTGCTTCCGGGTAGTTGTACACATTGGTCTTTGTATCAACAGTATGAGAGGCCCTTTACTCTGCAAATTGGTATAATGGCTCCATAGAAGAGATTCCACAAGTAAGTAGGAGGTTTTGTGCAAACTCCTAGTGTGGTGAGGAAAGTGAAGCCACGCAGCTGTGGGAGAAGAATATATGAGTGTGGAGGTTAATGTTGTTGGGGGTCTCTCTGTATCTCAACCCCACTCTCTGGGGCTTGCTGAGCCCAAAGACCCGCTGTGGAGTTTCTGTAAGCTTGGAACCCCTTTGAGGTTCTCTCTTGGCTCAGAGGTCCCTTGGGAAAGTTTCTTTTTTTTTTAAAGATATTTTTTAAATTTTATGTGAATTGGTGTTTTGCCTGCATGTATAACTGTGTAAGGGTGTCAGATTTTGGAATTACGGACAGTTGTTAGCTGCCATGTGGATGCTGGGAATCGAACTCACGTCCTCCAGAAGAACAGTCAATGCTCTTAACCGCTGAGCTATCTCTCCAGCCCCGGGAAAGTTTCTTTAGTGGGTAGGTAGTACTTTGTTTCCTAGAGTTGGGAGGTTAGAAGGCAGGGTCTAGAAGCCCTCTAGTGTATGGAGGAGAAAGAGTAGGGTTTCCACTTTGATTTTGGGCTTCTGACCTTTCTGACAAGTGGATACCCTACTCTTGACACAAAGGGGTATCAGAGAAGATGAGGCAGGTGCTTTCTTTACACTAGCACCTACCTTTGTCTGCCTAGAATCTGTCTCTGTATAGAATCTTCTAGGTTGATCTTTCTTCTCTCCTTCCCACCCAACCTTGAGACTTGAACCTGTGGTGACAGGCTGGCACAGAGGCAGGAGTGTGCACAGGAAGTTGATACATTATGCACAGACTTTGCTAGGTCATCTGCTACATATGTATGAGTCCTTGGGTGAGTCTTATCATTTTTCTGGGAGGTGACAGAGTTCTCATGGAGTCCAACACTGTTCACTTGTCTTATCTTCTGTATAGGCTTCAGCCAATAAGAAAGAGGTTTCATTGGTGCCTATTGGCCTGGAGACAATGCAGACTCTTGAGGGTTGGGAGTCATGTTAGAAGGGTGTTTTGGACTTTGCAAAAGAACTCCAGAAATATGCTGGGTGGTGGTGATGGTACATGCTCTTAATCTCAGCACCAAGGGAAGCAGAGGCAGGTGGATCTCTGAGTTCGAGGTCAGCCTGGTATAGAGTATTCTAGGATAGCCAGGGCTACACAGAGAAATCTTGTCTCAAAAAACAAAACAAGCACTCAGAATTCTAATATTCTGTGATTGCTAGAAGAGGACAGGGCTTTCACAGTGCAGTGCAATCTCGCAATCT
Source organism: Sigmodon hispidus (assembly GCA_004025045.1). Classification (NCBI taxonomy): domain Eukaryota; kingdom Metazoa; phylum Chordata; class Mammalia; order Rodentia; family Cricetidae; genus Sigmodon; species Sigmodon hispidus. The sequence continues at coordinate 38,583 of PVIH01006580.1, forward strand.
ACTGTACAAACGATAAAACTGAGGCCAGGAAAGGGAAGTGGTTCAAAAGCCAGCGAGAAGCTGAGCTGCCTGCTCTGGAGCTAGGAAACAGAATGTTGGCCAACCCAAGTGCATATGGACTTCCTTCTGACTTTTCCTGCCTGGAGCCTTGGCCTGTCCTGGGGGAAGAGATCTAGGCTCTGGAGGTGGGCTGAGCAAGAGTTCTTTTTGTATTGTGGGGTGTCTCTGAAGATCCTGTCTTTCCTGACTAACTCTCTGCAAGTATGGAGCTCTGGTGGGCAGGAAGAAGGCTGTCCTGCTATGCTATTGTTCGGCCTACATGTGGGGTAACTATGTGGTTGCCCTATCAGAACTTAGATGTCAGTGAATATGAGGGTTAGTATAGACACAGTGAAGTCCAGGGCAGTCAGGAGTTGGCTAGAAAGCAAAGTTATAAGGAGGCCTGGAGCAAAATCCCACACCAGTGCCACCTCGGCTCATGCTCAGCTTGAATCTGCCTCACAGTCTACTTACCCTTTGATGTCCATGTAGAACGTTTCTGGCAGCTGATCGAGGCAGCCGTGAAGGAGCTGATTGTTCAGGCAGCTTAAGTTCACATCTTCCTCCTGCTTCTTGACATGTGATTGAGTACATTACATAATCCCTTCGTCTCGTTTTTCCTGTCTTAAAAAAACAACACCGATAATGCCTCCTTCGTGAAGCTTTTGTGACATGGTCAGTGATAGTTAAAGGCTAATTCTCATAATTATATGTTTTGTTCACTCCAATAGACAAGATGCCCCCTACAGTAAGCTTATCAGCAGACTGGGTGTTCCCTGAGAACAGAACTTTTTTTTTCCTTTTTCTTTTTTGAGACAAGGTCTCACTATATTGTCCTGGCTGACCTGGAACTCACTCTATAGACCAAGCTGGCCTCAAACTCACAGAGACTCTTTTGCCTATGCCTCCCAAGTGCTGGGATTAAAGGCATGTGCCACCATAGCCAGCCAGAACTCTGTCTTTATTGGAGTTGAAATCCCCTACCCCATCTTTTTTCTAAGGAGTTTATTCTGGGTTGACAGAAGTCTGGGACTGTCCCAGTAAGGCAGCTAATGAGGCCTTCTGACCCACAGGTCAGTGAGAGAATGGAGTGGAGGGGCTGAAAGATGGTGGAGGAGTTTCTTCATCTGTGCACTGGGTGGAGTGTCTTCCCACCTCCCAGGAGCAGGGACTGACTAGGGTGTGTAAACTGTGGTCCAGGAAAGGTAGCAGGGAAATAAGATGGGGTTTTGCTTCCCTGAGGCTCAAGGTTCCTTATGGGAGCGTCCAGTCCACAAGGAGGCAGCTGTCAGTGGAAGAAGGACCTGTGCCATTAATTCTGCCCATGGATTTCAAGTTTCTCTCCTCCTCCTTCTCCTCCTCCTTCTCCTCTTCCTCCTTCTCTTCTTCTGCCTCCTCTTCCTCCTCCTTCTTTTTCTGAGACAGGTTAACAGTCCCGACTGTCCTGGAATTCACTTTGTAGACCAGGCTGGCCTCAACCTCACAGAAATCCACCTGCCTCTGCCTCCTGAGTGCTGGGATTAAAGGTGTGTGCCGCCAATGCCTGGCTCTCTCTCTCTTTCTCTCTCCCTCTCTCTATTTCCATCTTTCTTTCTTCCCTTCCTTCCTCCTTCCCCCCTTCCTCCCTCGCTCCTTCCCTCTCTTTCTTTCTTTCTTTTGGTCAATAAATCTTTTTTGAAAAAACATTAAGTGGCAGATCCAAGGTCACACAATGTTAAAGGGCTCTGCTACAACTTAAACTTGGGCATCCTGGCTCTGACTCTTTTTCTCCTGCTATACTCCCTGACCAAATTCTACTGGCTGAGTGGGCACACTAAACCCCGAGAGTCTCCAGTTCAGTGATGGAGACACAGGTCCTGCCATGAGGCGAGCTTCTGCTGTCTGGAATGCATTTCTAACAGGGGAGGTCTAGGAAGGACAACATGTGGTGTCTGTCTCATTCCAGGCACTTCTCACATGGGACTCAGTTCTTATTGCAAAGAGTCCCCTTTGCTAGACAAGCCTAGAGGTCAGGAGCTTCAGGGTCCCTAGTGAGAACCAAGAGACAATGCTGGAGTGATAATCTAGTCTGACCAGGATGATACCAGTTTTATTTTATTCTTTTTGTTTAGTTTTGTTTTGAAACAAAGTTTCTCTGTGTAGCCCTGTCTGGCCTTGAACTCACAGAAATCCTCCTGTCTCTGCTTCCCAAGTGCTGGGATTAACGTTTATTTTATTCCTGACCACAGAAGACTTGATCTCAGATCACTGCTTCAATGAACATTTCTTATGCCCCAGAGTAGAACTGATTGTTTGTGCCTCTGGGTCCCCAGGTGTCCCGTATAAATCTCTCCCAGAGCATCTGTACATGTCTTAGAAAACTTGTTTTGATTACATGCTTATCTTTTCTCTCCTCCAAGCAGAGTGGTTTTGGCCATCTCTTTATTCTCAAGACACAAAGTCCTGGAACAATGCTCAGTAAACAAACCCTATGTGATAGTAGTGCTTGGTCTCTGGCTTCCTGGGACTGAGTCTACCCAGTGATGGGAAGACACCAGAGGATGGATTGGGGGAAGAGGAGGTGCTGGGGTGAACGAGTGGGGCATCTGCTTCATCTAGAAATCTGTACAGAATGCCCACCTTCACGAGCACTCATACTTCATGCCAGCGTTTCTATCCATCTTGGATTTACTGTATGGTGGACAAGTTGGGTGGCAGAGGGGATGATAACCAGCTTCCCTTCAGCTAGAGATAAACTACAAGCTCATCCATTAGGTAGGAGCCCTAACCTTTCAGCCCTCCTGCAGTCTTAAGGGTTGCCAGTAGGTGCCGACAGTTCGCAACTTTTTGGTCTGTCCTCCAGGACTGGCTCTTGGCGCCGTTCTTCTCCCACCGCGCCTACATTCTACATTCGCTGCGAGTGGGAGGCAGCCTAATCCTGCGGCTCAAGGACCCCTGCCCAGGGAGAAAGGGCAGGAAGAGCTCTAGAACCCGCACTTAGCTGGATTTCTCCTTAGATGTTTAGGCCAGACCATCCCGACCCCATTTACCTCCCAAATCCACTGCGCCTCCGAATATGCCTTGACAGACAGGAACTAACTCCTTGGTGAGGATGATCGGGTTTAGGAAGAAGTAAGAAGGAAAGTAGCATGTGGGTCTCCAAATCTATTCCCACTTCCAATAGGATTGCTGCGAGGGGCAGGGGATAGATATGCTTATCAATAGGATGTCACCCAGGGACGAAGAGGCGTCGGGAAAATTAGGAGGCTTCCCTTTCTGGAAATCTTTGACTGCCACCTACTGGGAAATGGTCACAATAACCATACAAGTATACAATGAATACAAGAGTGGGTGCCCTCTGGGGTTGTTCAACGCACATCCTGTACATGGCGAATGTAATGTTAGTCTCCCAGGCCAGTCTCCTTCCAGAATCTAAGCGGCGAGGCAGCACAGGGGGAAACATCTAAGGAGAAGGAGGCTCGGCACTTGGTCCTGGAGATCTGGAAGCAGATTGCAGCAAGGCTCAAACAGAATCTGGGGCGGGGGATCAGGCGGCGGAGGTTAAGGGTGCAAATGAGAAGACTGTAGATCAGCGCCTCGAGCTCGGGTCCTCCTGCATCCCATGCAGAGCGCTTCACCGCCTGCTCCACCTCACTCAGTGCGGTCTCCAGAGCTTGAGATTGGACGTACAGGGGAGTGGGGTGGGGTGGCCACCTCCGGCCGAGGAAGGGGACTGAACGCGAGACCTTGAGTCCGCTCAGAGGTCAGGTGGCAGAACGAGGGTCTAGGTGTCTGGGAAGGAATCTTTCGAGGTCCAGGGAGGGGACCAAACAGCATCTCCTTTGCTCCCCCCACGCCCTGCCCCCGTCACCCATCCCCGGGGGCTCTAGATCAGAGGCTCAGAGGCGCTCTGCACTTCGGCCACCGCTTCCAAACTACGCAGCTTCCCCACCCCCAACCCCCCCCCCGCGGAGCAAAGGACTTTGAGATATTGTAGCGGTGGCTGCGACTCAGGCCAGAGCCCCCTCCCCCTAACGGCCTCCTCTTCAACGATCCAGCTCCCCTTCGCCCGCCCCGGCTCTCCCACCTCAGGGGACGGCGCTGGGGGTGTGGCCAGGGGGCCGGTATAAAGTCCCCGGAGCCTGTCCCGGGCAGCCGCTCAGCCCCCTGCCCCTGCCGCCTGCTGGGCTGGGCCGAGGATGCAGCGCAGCGCCTCGGTGGCCAGGCTCGCTCCGCTCCAGCGTGCTTGCTAACTTCCCCAGCTCCATCCCTGCCTGCCGGGGCCGCCCCGTGTCCTCGCGCCCTCCAGGTCTGGTCCTCTAAGCGCACTGGGCGCTGCCTCCGAGTCCCTTGCAGCCCGCTCGCGAGCCCACGCTCCCCTTCTGTGCCCCATCTTCGTTCTCACCATGCTGCCCTTCGGCCTCGTGGCCGCCCTGCTGCTGGCCGCAGGGCCTCAGCCGAGCCTGGGCGACGAAGCCATCCATTGCCCACCCTGCACCGAGGAGAAGCTGGCGCGCTGCCACCCTCCTGAGGGTTGCAATGAGCTGGTGCGGGAGCCTGGTTGCGGTTGTTGCGCCACTTGTGCCCTGGAATTGGGGATGCCCTGCGGGGTGTACACCCAACGCTGTGGCTCAGGCATGCGCTGCTACCCGCGCCGGGGAGTGGAGAAGCCCCTGCGCACACTGATGCATGGGCAGGGAGTATGCACTGCGCTGTCGGAAATCGAGACCATCCAGGAAAGCCTGCAGTCCTCTGGTAAGGCATACCTACAGTCCCTTTGCCACTTTTCCCAAGAACCCTGCAACTTGGCTCCAATTTTGGTTGGCCTGGAAGGCTCATTTTAAAAGGCCTCCAGCGAGTTGAGAAAGAAGGTACGTGGCAGAGCCTGACAGGCACAGCCAAGAAAACTGGCATTGAATCTCAGTGCCAGTTGCCACTGGTCAAGGGGAACCCATCCCTTTATCTTAAACCTCCCAGGTATCTCTTTGGGAAGAGGGGCCTCAGCCTCCGTGGTAAGCCCGGTTTCTTGAGGCAATTATGGTAAGTTAAATGACCTGATTCAGTTACCTTTGTCATGTAGAGACAGAAAACTACAATAAGGACAGGTGTGTGTGTGTGTGTGTGTGTGTGTGTGTGTGTGTGTGTGTGTGTGTGTGTGTGTATGTGTGTGTGTGTGTGTTGGGACCTTTCCTTTTCTGTTCCTGATCCACTGCCCGATCCACACCCAGTTTCTGGTAAAACCCAAAAGGTGTGAGGATCCAGGGCCTGGACGTTTCGATCATTGCCCTATGCTGAAGTGGGGCATACAAATGAGAAGGACTTCTATAGTAATGAACGAGATCTGTACTCCTCCTGAAGGCCCCCAAAGCAGTGGGAGGCAGGTGCTTTCTGCCAGGCTGGTACATCCAGGTGTTCTGCTCCTTCCTCCTGGCAGGTGCCATCTGAGAGGGCTGGAGGGAAGTGCTGGCTGTCTGAAAACCCTGTGTGTTTGGAACTGAGAGGCGAGGGTTAGGGTTTTCAGACTGCCTTGCTCTGTCTGATCTCATAGATACTTTTCCTTTTTCTCAGTTTCTTCTTAGAATCTTTCTTGTCCGCTTGTTATTTCCTGCTGTGTCTCTCAATGTCTAGATTCACCAGGCCGCCCTGAGTTCTCTTTTCCTCCTGAGTTTCATTAGTTTCCTTCCGCTCTGTCTTAGTTTATTTTTCTGTGGTCCCCTCCCAGACTCTGCTCTTTTGGGGTCTCTGTCGGTGACTCTGCATATCTGCTTATTTTTGAATGTTCTGTCCTGTTTGTATCCCAGACTCTGGTTATTGTCCCTTCTGGGACAGCTTTGCTGTCTCCCAGCCACTGTGTGCTCTCTTTTCCTGGGGCTTGACTCCTGCATTGTTGCAGTCCGGATGCTGAGACTTCGGCCCCAAGCTTCCTGCTCTGGGTCCCAGATTGATCTACTTCCTCAATCCGCAGCAGTCTGAGGAAAGCAGGATGCAGGGAAAACAGGAAGGAGGTGGACCCCAGGGGTGCCTCTCTGCCCTTCCTGCCCCTGGACAAGGAGAGATGGGTCAGCAGAAATATTCTGGGAGAAATGCCAGACTGGCATCCAGCATTGCTGGACGGGGAGGAGGGTCCTGAGAGAGTGATCCCTTGATCTTGGGGCAGAGCGAACAGGAGAGAGAGAGGGCTGCGTTTTGTAGGATGCCCACTTCAGAGTTTTTGCTCTGTACCAGCTAGTGGGCATCTAGCGACAGGTGGAGATGGCTGGCAGTCTCCTCTCTCCCCAACCTGAGCATGGGCCAGGAGAGATCTACAGAACATTTTCTTCCGCTTGAATACAAACATCTCTTACATGGGGAAGGAAGAACCAATCCCCTAGGGGTTAGGAAGGCCTGGCTCTGTGTCCGATTGTTCTGTGGATATGAGGCAAGTCAGCCTCCAAAAGAGTCTAGGAATGGGGTGGCTTTAGGTCTGTTTTAGATTTCAGAGCTCATGTCACTAATTTTCTCACTCCTGACCTTGTCTTCTACCCACATCATGGATCCAGCTATCTGAAGAGGGAAATCAGAAACCAGAAGGACCCAGGACACAGGCACTTTAGTTTAGTTTTGTTTTTTTTCAAGGTATTTCTCTATGTTCCCGTGGCTGCCCTTGAACTCTGTCAACCAGGCTGGCCTCAGACTCACAGAGATCCACCTGCCTCTGCCTCCTCAGTGCTGGGGTTAAAGGTGTGCCCACCACCACCTGAGACACTCGATTGGCAAGCTATGACCAATGCTTTCTAGTCATCACAGTACTTCCTTCCTCGTCATGGCCTTTGCATCATGGGAAGAATATTCATAGAACTGTACGACAGCCTTGCAGGGTCTCTGGTGAAATACTGAGCAAGTCTCAGCCCCTATCCCACACCTTACACTGCCTATAGGCCCTTGTTCCTTTTCCATCTCCAGATCTGGAACCCGTGTTCTGGAAATAATTTGACAAAGGGTGTGAGTCCACTCTTCCTTCTCTTTGCACTTGCAATTAAGCTTCAGCTGGTCGTTTAAGCAAGAACTCCTTCAGCACCAGCTCTCCTTATTTTTTTTTTAGAAAAGTCCTTCTGTTTCTAGCCTGCCCTGTTCTCTTTCCTGACAGGTCAGGGATCAACACTACCCAGGACACCAGAGGTAGGGACAGGTCCATGCGTCATAAATGTACAATTTCACATCATGGTACTGACCCTCGACTCTTGAAATCCAGGGGAATGTTCAATGGGGAGGTCAAGCTTAGGACAGGGAGTTCCTAAACCAGGCGCTAGGTCCCTCCGGGACAGGGTTAGGAAACAAGCAAGCTGGGTTAATTTTTAGACAACACAGCAAATATTGTCTTTACTTTGGTACTGAGAATCTAGTTATGTCATGGAAACTGGGCCTTTGCAGACAGTCTGTGTTTTAGGGGAGGAAGAGCGGGTCTGCCTAATGTTTTTCTCTAGTACCTAATTATTGATGGCTAAATCCAAGTCTCTCTTCCTCCTCTTCTCTTCTTCAGTTTTCTCCTTGGCCAAATGCCTCATCGTTTTGAGGTGTTTGGTACAGAGTGTGATGTCAATAGATTGGAGCAGATGAAGAAGCTAAGGGAGTTTGCAGAGAAGAGGGGAAGCAAGCGGGGGTGGCCACCGAAATGGAAAAGGGTTGGTTGTTTTTGCTAGTCTCTTGTCTCATTAGAGGCCAGCAGCAGGGGAGCAACAGTAAGGGTCACCCCTTGATCAAAATCTCAAAGAAACACCCCTGTCTGTCATGAGTGGTCTTGGATTCTTCAGCCAAGGTCTAGGCATTTTTGGTGGGTGACTCTTCAGAGCATGGCTGAAATGTCTGAGTCTGGGTGGCAGGAACCACTCAGTTCTTAGCCTGGGTGTCTTGGAGGGGAGGAGCTGATCCTGAGAAGAAATCATGGGGGTGAAATTAGGTAGCAGGAACTTTTGCCTCTACTGGGGCCTGAGCTGTACATAGCTTCTCCCTGGGGGCTGTCTCCTTGCCCTATTCTGCTATGGAGCAAGATGTCTGCCATAGCTGGATGGCGGTGTGCCCAGCTCCACATGGGCTCCACTTTCTAGACAATCTTCTTGGAGATCTAACAAGAGGAGGGGTCTGCCTCCAGCTCCTGCTCAGGAGCATAAGGACTTTGGTAGAGGGCATTAGAAGCTGAACAGCTTTAGAAAGTTAATGTTTTTGAGAGGCGCCACATCTCACCCCTCCCCCACTCCGGTTCATTGCCTAGCGGTGGACTCCCCAGGTAAGCATGGATGAACAAAGAAAAGTTACAGATTAAGTGGAGAGTCAACAAACCATGGCCAGAGAGACGGGATGTTAGTATGTCCTGGCTTGGTCTGTGTTTTTGACCAGGGGAGGGTCAGAGTACTTGACTGGGTGTATATGTGCACACCTGGACAAGCATGTGTCTGGACACGTGATTGTTCTGTTTTGGTGGCTGGATATGGACTTAATCTGTGTTCTGCTCCAAAACAGATTAAAAACCATTCTCCTAAAATGGTGGGTTTTACTCTAAGTGTAAATTCAAACCAGGGGTCACTGGGCTAGGAGCACAGAGACACCCACGCTCAGGGACCCACAGGCTGCTGATTCAGCTGTGTCCAATTAAGGCCCTCTATGACATGGGGCCATTTAATTCTGATGTCAGCATAAGCTATGCTTCTAGGCTCCCTCTATGTCCCATGTAGCGCTAGGTTTCAACAAGCTATTCAGTTGTTCCTATTAATGACGAACATCTCAAATATCCACGGACTCCTTACTGTTGGCTTCTTCTCACAGAACTGTGGCACTGGAACTGTGGTCAAGTCTCTGAACCATCTTTTTCTTAATGCCTCCACATATCTAAACTCTGAGACTATAGGGTGGGATTGCTCTCTATCTCCTGAGGCAACTCCCTTCTTTCAAAGCTCCTATAGCAAAACTGAAAAGTAATATGAGGGCTAAGAGCAGGATTATAGAGGCACTTGCCTATAATCCAATACTTGGGCAGTCAAAGTCGGTGGAGGGGGGATTCAAGGCTAGCTTCAGGGACAGAGCAAGCCTGAGGGCCTGTCTGGGCAGCACGAGACCTCGCCTCAAAACAAAAAGATCAGGGCTGGGGTTGTTGCTTAGGGTAACTTGCCTGTTTCCTACTCTTGCCTCAAGTTCTTCTCCACTGCCTGAACTCTGAGCCTAAAAACATTTTATGTTTACCAAGAAGAACCAGAGACTGTGTACGCCATTCTGTCTGTGAAAGGGCAGCCAGTCAGACAGGATAAACAGGCTGGAGTGATGTCCTGTGAATCCCAGGAGTATCCTCCATCTTTAGCTGACTCTCCCAAGCTTGCTGTAGGTCTAGGGGTCCCTTGGGACTACCCATTGTCATATATACACATATATGTGGTTGTGTCTACCTGCTGCACCTATTTCTGACCTTCAGATCTTCACTAGCCAGAACAAAATCTCCTGTCCCTGGTGAGTCAGTTTTATTTTGGTATAGAATCTTAATAAAGCTTTTTTTTGGGGGGATGGTATAGAGCCCTCCCTGCATGGTGTCCCTTCATCGACACGTTTTCCTTGCCTTGTCCCCCAAACCAGAAGAATAAAACAAAAACCAACTCCCCCAGCTTTGGCTCAGCAGAAAAATACCATTTGACCCAGAGGCAGCTCTGGGACTGTTGCCATGTATGCAGGAACCTGCTAACTCCTTAGAAAAGAAAAAAAAAGTCCTGACGCAAACCAGATGTAACCTCCTGTCGGCCTGCCAACATCTGGAATGCTGGCAGGATCCCTGCTCTTGGGCCTGCATTGAGCTGCCAAGTCTGAGCATTTCAGAGGTGGCTCTGATGTGCTGAGAAGTCTTTCCAACATCCGTGGTCACATGAGGGGCCATGGAGACTAGGTCCAGCTTTATGATTCGAATCTCCAGATAGCCCTTTGCCTGTTTCTGGGTGATTCACATGGATGGATATTGAATGGGGCCTCATGTTTAGAGAATTGAGACCAAAAGGTAGAGGCTGCAGAAATATGTGTGGCTATTTTCTTTGTCCTGGGGCCACACGGTCTCTGTCTCTCTCTGTCTCACACTCTCCTCTCTCTCTCTCCTTCTCCTAGGCACACACACTAACAGACCCAGACAGTGGGAGAATCTTTGGGGCCAGACTCCTAGCTCATGGAAAATATGATTTTGGCCCCAGGGATCCCTGGCAGGCTCGGCCAGATGCTGAAAGAGCAGAGAAGGAGACAGGGAGCATGAGCAGATGGAGTGGAGGATGGAGGGGGGAGCTGAGCAGAGGGGGTAGATCCAATAGTCCCCCTCCCACGACAGCCTCAGACCTCCCTGCAAGGGCCCAAGGGATCCCCCCTGCCATCTGGGCGGCTACAGCTGGTGACTTATCTGAATCTTGAACTGGGTGGGGTGAGGAACAAACCAAGGACCTCAAGAGGAATATTCTTCCAAAGACATCACAGGAGTGGGGTGGAGGTGGGGCTGCTCCCGTTTCTTCTGATGGAGGAGGAAGCCTGTGACCTCTGTTCTTTGCTGATGCCAACCTTTGCCTTTCTCTGTTGGCTACAGACAAGGATGAGAACGACTATCCCAACAATAGTCTCCACCCGTGCAGTGCTCATGACCATAGGTGCCTGCAGAAGCACATGGCGAAAATGCGAGATCGAGATCGGAGCAAGATGAAGGTCTCGGGGACCCCCCGGGAGGAACCCCGTCCTGTGGTGAGCACTTCTGACCCACAGATGTAAATGCTTATAGAAACTCCATTACTAGATCTGGGATATGTTCACCCAGCAAACAGTGAATGTGCCCAGGGAGAATACTCATTTTTCTCCTTGTGATTCCTTATCCACTCTGCACATAAATATGGTATAGCTGAGTTAATTGGTAAAAGCATGGTCTAAGTTCCCTAGTGTTTCTTGGTCTTCTCTTCTCTCTCTCTCTCTCTCTCTCTCTCTCTCTCTCTCTCTCTCTCTCTGGACCGTGTTGCTCTGGGTGTCCTGGCACTCAGTAGGTCTGCCAGGCTGGCCGGCCTTGCCTCTGTCTCCTAAGTGCTGGGATTAAAGGCCTATGTCATCATGGTCTAGCTCTCTGTCCTTTTTCTTGGATTCTGTGCTCAAGTCTTAGAAATGAAAGGGTTTAATAAACTGGCCATAGCAAGAGGATCTGGGATCTTTCTTTATGTTCTGGCTAATTGTTCCTGGAGGCCCAAGCCAGGGTGTTCACTTTGTTTATTGCTTTTGGTGAGGCCTGTAAGTTCCCGAGGCCTCTTTCCTTATCACTTTCTCCTTTAAAGCCTCTCTCTTTTCTCTTCCTGGTTATTTCCTGTGAGACAGGGTTTCTCACTTGTAGCCCAGCCTGCCTAGAACTTCCTATGTATACCAGGCTAGCCTTGAACCTGCAATAATCCTCCTGCCTCAGCTTCTAGAGTGCTGGGATTTGCAGGTATGGACCACCACCACCACCACCTGCTCTTTTAGGTATGCTTCATTGCCCACCATTATCAGCTGAGTCTGGTTTTTTACTTTCACTTCTTGGGCCCCTGTCCAGTACCTGGGCCTTGACTCTTTGTACAGGGCCTTTAGTCCCGTAAGCTCAGAGCCTCAGTTTGGTCTTCCTGCCTTTCTTTTCTTCTGAGCAGTTTTGTTCTACACTCCCCAGCCCCAGGGTTCCTGCCAGAGTGAGCTGCACCGAGCCCTGGAGCGACTGGCTGCCTCACAGAGCCGTACCCACGAAGACCTCTTCACCATTCCCATTCCCAACTGTGACCGAAATGGCAACTTCCACCCCAAACAGGTGGGTCTCCCCTCCTTCTTCTAGGTCCTGGCCTCGTCCTGGGGAACTCCCAGCTCTCCACAGAATGCTCCCAAAGAAAGATCTTAGGAAGAAAAGCTCCCCAAATGCAACCCAACAATTTGAGTCTCTCTCAACCCTACTTGAGCCGAAGACCCTCAGCACCCGTTCTGTTCACCTCATTCTTTTGAAGAGACAGAAGGGAGTGGAAGCCCACGCCACCCAAGTTCATGGCAGAATTTCCTTCCAGGGCTGGCTGTAGCTCCTCAGGGTTCCCCATATGTGGTGCAAACCCCGATTCCGATGCTCTCCTTCCTCCTTTCCTCACAGTAGTGCTCCTTGTCACTGAATGTCTGAAGCTTCATCTGGGCTTAGGGATGGGTCCCAAGTTGTTAGAAGTCATGAAGGAAAGTTCTGCACATGAGTTCAGATTCCCGGGTGCGGTATAGATGGGGGTAGCACCAGGTCTGGTGACCCGGGACAGTCGTGTGTGCGGGAAGCAGAAGAAGGCGGGGTCAGGAGAGAAGGTAGCGGCATCACATTCACGCCCTCACTCAGAATGCCTGGCACTCTGATGTGAACAGTAGGAGCAGCTGCCTCCCTCTCATCTCTGGCTCATCAGGAGGGTGGCATATCCAGGCAAGGTACTGGAGTGTCTTATGCTGAATGTGGTCTGGGAGCCTTGGCCTGTTTTCCTCTAGGTTATGTGAGGACAGGCACATATGTCACACACACACACCCTAACCCTGCCACTATGGAAACATCCCCAACAGAGGCCTCATTAGGAGGATGACACTCCTGTCCTGGGTCCCAGTGTGTCGAGATGAGGGTGTGATGTAGTGTGTAATGAGTGGGGGGACAGAGAAGACTCCTCAGAACCAGTGCCTGGCCTGTCTTTGTCCCAACACAAATTCCATGTCTCAATTCTTTTTTTTTTAAATACTTATTTTTATTATTTTATGTGTATTGGTGTTTTGCCTGCATGTATAACTGTGTAAGGGTGTCAGATCTTGGAATTACAGACAGTGGTTAGCTCCCGTGTGGATGCTGGGAATCGAACTCAGGACCTCTGGAAGAACAGTCAATGCTCTTAACCGCTAAGCCATCTCTTCAGCACCCCCATGTCTCAATTCTTAATAGGAGAAAGTGCAGGTTAGCTTTTATTTTTTTGAGACTGTGTTTCTCTGTTTAACAGCCCTGGCTGCTGGCTGTCCCAGAATTTACTTTGTAGACCAGGCTGGCCTCACACTCACAGAGATCTGCTTGCCTCTGCCTCCTGAGTACTGGGATTACAAGCATTAGCCACCATTGCCCAGCTGCGGAATTATCTTATACTGTGCCCTCATCACAGCAGATTTCATTACTCATACCAAAATGTAGTGGGGTATATTTGATGCAATTGATAAAATATTAATCAAAGTCCAACATGCTTGGATTATACTGGGATTTGCTTTTCATGTTATATAATGCTACATGTATTTTCACCTTTAATTTTTATTGCATCAGAAAGCTGTGATGCTTGACCCTTTATCCCCTCACCAATTCTGAATCTTGAGCCAATCTTCAGTCCAGCTTTGAGTCTGGCTTGGAAATATTCTTCTGTACCCTCATGCCAGCCCCTGGTCTAATCCTGACCTAATTTTAGCCTGGCCTCAGTTCTTCTGACCTTGACATCTGTCTTTATTTTGATTTAAGTTTCTGGCTCCTGCCTCTGCTTCCTAAGTACTGGAGTCATGGGCATTGAACCAGCACATCTAGCCCAGCGGCTTCTGACTTGGGCTTCCCACTTTATATGGCTCTCATTCGGCCATAATCTCTAACCCAACTTCATCTGTGGTCCTGATGCTACCTGACCTGGATCCTGCTCCCAGCTATAATCTCAAGCTGCAACTCTCGGCCCATTCATGTCACACCAGAGACACCTTCAAAGAACCCAGCCTTCACAATCCATCTATGCCTTTAAGTCTAAGGCCTTCGTAGGTCACTGACACAGAAGCTCTCTAGAACCTTCCCTGGACAAGTCTCCCTGCTACAGTGAGCTCTGGGGACTGGTGCTCACAAAAAGCCCTTGCCTTTACTTTGGAAGAGCAATTGTCTGATTTGGGGGCCAGGCTGGGGTGGTGGTGTGGACAGCCTGGGTCCTTTTGGCCTTTCTGGGAGCCGGGAGCTGACGTCCCATACTCTTGTCTTGGCAGTGCCATCCCGCCCTGGATGGACAGCGTGGCAAGTGCTGGTGTGTGGATCGGAAGACAGGGGTGAAGCTACCAGGGGGCTTGGAACCCAAGGGGGAGCTGGACTGCCACCAGCTGGCTGACAGCTTCCAAGAGTGAGGCCTGCCAGCAGGTCGGGGGACTCAGTGCCCCTTCCTAGGCCCCTGTGCTCTGGGGGCTGTAGCATTGACTTGGCATGGAGTTTTGGTCTGAGTCCTGGCTCTCTGCCTCTGGCCCTACCCAAAGTTTCCCTTGGTGTGTGTGTGTGTCTGCGCACGTGTGTGTGCATGTGTGTGTATGTGTGTGTTTATAGGTAAAGTGTGGCCCATGGGGTAAGCCTGAACCTAGAGTACCCACTATGGGCTTAGATAGCCCAAGAGGTCTGAGTGTAGCAACAGGAAGCCCCAGTACGTTTTTAAATCAATCTTGAATTCATTCATTCAGCTGTCAAAAACATGTATTGACAACATACTACATGCCAGCTTTAGTTTTTAGCCCCAGGAGGCCTCATTTTAATTTCCTCTGATTGTGGCATACAAGGTATTTCCATAAGATAACCAGAGGCCTGTAGGAGAAGAGAAATATCATTCTTGGAGTCAGAGAGAAAAAAAGTCGTGAGCACTCTCTCTCTCCTCAACCTGGTCAGTTTGGGAAGGTGTGGAGAAGAGTGCTCAGGAGGCCCACCCCCACCCTCAGGCTAAGCTTTGTTGTGGTCCCCTTACTCATTCCTCAGGTCCTCTGGGGGAAGAGACGGAGGGGTATTGGGTAGGTCCTCTGGGGGAAGAGACGGAGGGGTATTGGGTCATCTGCTCACCTTGCAGATGGAACTCTGCCATGGTAGAGGAAGGCTGGAGGACAGGGGCAGGGAGGTGGGCTCATTTCTTTGAGTAGTCAGGAGTGAAGAAAGGATGTAGGATTGGATTGTGAGTGCCTGATGGAGAGGAGGATTCATGTGCTGGAGGTGATGAGGAACTGCTGAGATCCTGTCCTGGGCCATAGTTGTAGTTACTGGTCATGAAGTCACCAGGATGAACCCTATCTTTCCAGCTGCCCACTGCCTGTGGCCCTGCTTCCCTCCCCATATTTACCCCCCTACTCACCCTCTCTCCTCCTGGGCATTTTCTGGCTTACCTGGATAGACTTAGAGACCTGCTTGTTGGCGGTGATGTCTTCTCATTTTTTTTCTTTTTTCTTTTTTTTAAAAAAACAAAACAAAACAAAAACAAAACAAAACCAAAAATTGTCCAGATAATTGTGTTTGGTTGATTTATTTAATTTAATCAATTAATTAATTTGCAATTAGAAAAAGGGGGAGGGGTACAGGTAGGTGGGCCTTGTGGTACCCAGACCTTCCCTGTTTGGTAGGAGACCGCTGCAAACCAAAAGCCCTCTCTCTCCCCAGGGGTCTCCCAAGACACTCACACTAGAGGTGGCTTTGGGGACATGGCCAAGGAAGCCTTATGGAGACATAGCTGGCTTCTAAATCAGGTTCTCAGTGGAACTGGGACGTTTCCTAGGGTTTTCACAGGATGGGTTTATTAGTTTAGATGATAATGGAGAGGACACTGCACTTGAGGGATAGGATGGTGGTAAATCGCAGCACATTCCACAGCTCTGGTGTCCTCCTCCTTGAATGGAGGATGGGCATGCTCCAGCATTCAATTCTGAAAGACTGGAAGAATGGGAACCCTTGACTTAGACTCTCAACATCAGCCTATGCTTCAGGACTTGCTCCCATGTGGACTCATAGCTATCTTCCTATAGCTTTTACAGGTACACATATATGCACATATCTGTGTGATAAATGTAGACAAGACACACACCTATATGCTTTGTATCTGAGCTCTATGAATCAGGAGACTGTCCTGACTGATGGGAGAGATAATGTGACATCCACAGTGTATTTTCCATTGTAAGGTTTGAGGGGGTGTCTAACACCAGATAACAGAGGCTATGTGCTTTGGAGGGGTCCCACATTTCACACAAACACCCCTCCATCCCTGGATAGCTTGTCTAATGGTCTTGGGGCCAGATCCCAAATGTCAAAGCAAATGAAAACAACTATGTTTGCATGGCATTCCCAGATTCTGAGAGATGCCCTCCTGGCCTGACCTCCACATGTCCTTAAATGGTCCCTCTAGTCCCAGATCTAGTAGCTTGGGACCAAATTTTTTTTTTTTTTTTTTTACTTTATTTATTTAATTATTTGCCTTGTTGTTTGCCTGGAACTGGAACTACAGACAGTTGTGAGCTGCCATGTGGGTGCTGGGAATCGAACCCTGATCCTCTGGAAGAGCAGACGGTGCTCTTAACCGCTGAGCCATCTCTCCAGCCCCGGGACCAAATTGTTATGCCCTGTGGGATCACTGCATCTGTCTGCTGCTCTACCTCCACCAGAAACTGATTTCTGGACTAGCAAAGTGGCTCAGTGGGTAAAGGCACTCGCCCATGCCTGAGGACCAGTGTTCAGTTCCTGGGACTCACAGCAGAAGAGAAACAACTGCAGGCTGTCTTGTGGCCTCCATGGGCGTGCGATGACCTGTGCATGCCTGCATGTCCGCACATTGCATCCTCATCTGTCTGTCTCTTACACACACACAAATATGCAAAAAATGTTTTTTCCTTCTGGCTTGGTGTGGGGGGCCCCTTAGCTCACCCATGTACTGACATTCAGTTTCTATTTCCCATCTCTTAGTGGTGCTCAAACTCGGATCTGCCGGGTGTGAGTCAGCCCTCTGTCCTATCTACTAGAAAGGTTCTGAGCGTCTGTCTCTACCATTCCCTAGCTCCCTCCAGAAAAAGCCTATCGTACTAGCTCTTTGGCCCTCTGCCACCAAGCTGCTCCAGGAATGTCATGAGGTATGCAAGGCCTTGTGCACCTCCAGAGTTCCTCTTCCTGGAAGGCGCATGGTTGTTTGGCAAATGACCCACCCCCCAAACATTCCTAGCTAAAGAAATTCCCACTGTGTTTCAGGCCTT
The DNA here is from genome assembly GCA_004025045.1 of Sigmodon hispidus. NCBI lineage: Eukaryota > Metazoa > Chordata > Mammalia > Rodentia > Cricetidae > Sigmodon > Sigmodon hispidus. The sequence goes on from PVIH01006580.1 coordinate 55,590, forward strand.
TATGATAACATCACTTCTGATCTGGGGGAGGAAGAGTAGAGATGTTGGTGTTGGGGGTTGGGAGGCCAGGAGCAGCTGAGAGGCTGGGTCCTCACAGGGAGGCGGGAGGGAAGGGGTAGCTGTAAGTTTGGGAAGAAATCAGCC